>ML780799.1:277530-289632 GCA_009831015.1 Picea engelmannii
AGGAAAATAGGTTAAGTGACCTAGAAATGGGTTAATATTATTTAAATGATAAATTAAAGTGACAAATTCAAGGTGGATTATTTAAATAATCAAGAGAAGTGACAAAATCAAGAAATGATAAAGTAAGGTGAAAAAATCAAGAAAGAATATTTAAATGTTAAAGTATTGGAGAACTTTCTATTTATGGAAAGTGGTTAACCCTAAAATAAGGAAAATAGGTTAAGTGACCCAGAAATGGATTAAGTGACCTAAAAATGGGTTAAGTGACCTAAAGGATGAAAGTATAAATAAGATAGCAATGGTCTCTTGTAGATCATCCTTTTTATGGATCAATGGAGAGCTTCTTGTGGGAATATATTTTGGAGTATTGATGGAGAGCTTCTTGTGAGAGCTTCTTGAGCATTTTTGGTGTGGAACACTTGAGGATATTGAATATATATAGGTGAATGAGGTAAACAAGGATATATAAGCCGAAATGCTGAGGAAAGTGAAGAAAAGAAGGCCAAAATGCAAGGAAGGATAAATTCTTTTGATGGTGCTTTCTAAGGTATGTTATTTACAGGTCATCTCACCATTTTCGATATAACTTTGTTTCGATAATGATTCAGATACTCAAATTGCTATGAAAGTGAGAAAACATATCCAAGTATCTGTGGTTAAAAATTTAGCTTGTGGGTCGTTGTATTTTTGGAGTTACACTCCGTGGAAAATAGGGTTTGTTGCTAGTCCTGAAACTAGTCAAAATCAGGTGTTTCAGGTAAAAACGTCATAAATTCTTCATAACAGATCCAAATTTAGTGAGACTAATTGTGTTAGTTACATTACAGTCTATAGTATCTCTGTAATAGTTTTAGATCTATTCATCAAATAGTTTGTGTGGGGCACGCTCTACAAGGTCCCTCTCTAGAATAAGCCAAAATTCAGCAAGGTATGCCATTTTTTCTATAAATCCTTTTCTGAGAGGTTCCAAGTAGTGCCACTTGGAGGAATTACATAAAACAAACTGACGAAAATTGTAGATTAGTTGCAGATATTTATTCTATACAGATACAAAGTTATGATTATTTCAAGTTAGGGTTGTTGATTAATCCAAAACTAGTCATGGTTGAGACAAGCAGTTGATGAGTTGACACATACATGAGGTGTATAGTTGATGATATTGGTACATATTGATGAGTCATTGTTTATGAGTAGTTGAAACATGATTGGTATATACTTGGTACATGGTTGGATGCACTTGTTTATGGTAAAGGTTGATTGCAGGTTGTTTGGCACAGGTTGGTGCATGGTTGATGCTCTTGTTTATGGTACAGATTGATATCTGTTGAGGATTGTTGCCTCATCTCAGTTGGTGCTGAGAATGCAAGCTTATTTTTTCATATAGAGCTGGTTCTCTTGTAGAGTTGTACTCTATTCAGTTGTTGCTGATAAACCCCAAGGATTGTAGTCTGTAATAAAAAGAAAATTGTACATACATCTTGTGTTCTTTGTGTTCATTGTGGTGATGAATTGTTGATGATATATTGCTGATATATGTTGCTGATATGTGCTCACATCTAACTGGTTATAAATTACAACAATGTGTAATGAATAAATGTCGAATGCTAATTGATTAGTTTTTGTGCAAGAGGGAAGTTTTGGGAAAAAGAGCCCCACACTCATTCACCCCCCTCTAAGTGTGGTAGTCGTGTCCAACAATCCTAACATTTACTTTAAGGTTGTGGATGATGGTTTGGTAATACTACTATTGTATATGGATGACCTATTTCTAAAGAGGTGTGGAAACGATCATCTCAGAGCGTAAGAGAAAAAAACCTGGTTGTTGAGTTTGAGATGAAATATTTCAGGATGATACATTACTTTTTGGGTCCTGAGATATGGTAGAGACAAGATGGGATATTTCTTAATCAAGAGAAGCATATAGTAGAAATCCTGAAGAGGTTCAGGATGTTGGATTGCAAGGCAATGGCTACACCTATGGTATCAAATATGAAGTTGTTGAAGGATATGACTTTAGAGACTATGGATGTTAATTTATAGAGGCATATGGTGGGTTATTTGATGAACTTGACTAACACAAGACCAAATATATGTTTTGTTGGGAAAACCCAGAGTCAATATATGGAGCAACCCAGGTAGGTTCATTTGGTCACAACAAAACATATGATGAGGCACCTTAAGGATACATTGGATTATGGTCTCAGGTATGTGACATACCATGAGTTTGGGTTATATGGATATTCAGATTCATATTGGGCCAATAATATTCTTGATTGGAGGAGTACTTCAACATATTTATTCAGTCTAGATGGTTTCATTGAGTACTAGGAAGCAATTGTGTGTAGCACTTAGTACAATTGAGGTAGAATATGTGGCAGCATCTGCTGCAAGTTACGAAGAAGTGTGGCTTCGAAAATTGCTGACTATTGGACTAAATTTTGACTTGTAGGCAAGACCTAAAAGAAGAGGATGACGAGACTTGTTCTGGAGGATAAGTGATGAAGTCGGCAGGTTGAATATCTAGTTGATATTCAGTTCTCAAGAAGGAGATGGACAATTAGTTCCAAAGGGATATGGGTATTACAATAAGGAGAAGGAGGCTTTGTCGGATGCCAGAAGCTGTCATGTGTGGTGCTCAGTATGGTTGAAGCTGAGTATGTGGCAACATGTGCAACAAGTCGTGACACTAGTACATATGGGTGGATTATTCCATGAAAATTTTCCATGTTTCCATTAGTTTCATTTTTTTTTTAAATAGGGTGGGATTTTTGTCGATATTGCCATGAAATTTCATCGCAATATCCACGAATACATTATTTTAACCTATTCGGGATTTTCGTCGCTATTGCCATGAAAGTTCATGGCAATAGCGACGAAATTTTTTTCTATCTCATTGGTCGGTGCTAACGGCTAGTTGACTATTTGATCTATATATACCTGACTTTAAGAGACTTTGCAACACAATTGCTATAGTTGTGACACTGTTCTTGGATTTTGTTTGATCTGTTTATTTTTTCCGTCACCCGTCAGTTGAAAAAATCCAATTCTCGATCTACATAGCTCGGATTTTGAACTTGCAAGGTTAATATGTTTTTTTTTATTGATGTACTCATTTAACTTGTAAATTTTTGTTCAAATGTCCTAATTTCATGTAGCTTGTTTTTTCCTTGATAATATATTGTATGTGTAGTACCATATTTCATGTCTTTGGTTTTTAGATCTAGTTAGTATATTCTATGGAAAAGGGTATGTGGATTCCATAATATTCTAGGTTTATGGAATCCACATACCCTTTTCCCTTCAATTGTAGCTATAATGTCTCTCTCTTTTAATTGATAAAGATATGGAATTTCTCTTGAAAGAAATGATAGTAATTGATTGTCATTTTCTTCTCTCTTTTATTTTTAAGAACTAACAAAAGAACACCAACAAAGCGTGATTGAAGCTTTGATACCACTTGTTACATCCCTAGTACCCAAAAGGGATCACACTTGCATAAATTGAAAATAATATGACAGTGACAATAATGGTTGGAATACTTGCACACCTAATGGTTGACTCGCACTTACTAATTCAATTAAATGAAGGAAGAAATCTCCATGAATAAAATATTGAAGTTGATTGTTATATTGATAAATGATAAGTTATGGTATATATAAGATAGGGAGGAAACTCCTGTTTATAACAATAAGATACATAAACACTAACCCTAAACTTATATTAGGTATATATGTCGTTATTATATAAAGAAAAAATTTGTACACATATGACCTTATTATAAAGATGTTATCTATGTTGTGATTAGACCCATAACAATCACTTTTAACTAACCACCTTCAACCATCTTAGCTTATGGTTAGCCACCTTTAACTTTCTTGGATTATGACTAAGCACCTTTAAAAAATGAACTTATTATTATATATCATAGTCTTCCAATATAAATAAAGTATATTTGTTTCAACTTTCTCAATAAAATCCACATACCCTTTTCTTATATGTGATGTTGTTTCTTTCAATTTTTTATAATCAAACACAATTCTAGATGTAGTGATTAAATTTAGTTTGTAGTTGATGTAACTTGTTTATACAGTATTAATAAGGATCAATATCTAAAATATAAAAAATTCATGATGAAATCTACGATAACATGATGAAATCTACTAGTCAGACAATGAAAAATGAGAACATGTGAAAGTGTCTTAGAAAATAAAACTGTGACCATTGTAAGTAGCATAAAATCATGACCATTATATGTAGATGCAAATCAACACGTCATAATTTAAACCAACCCAACCCAATTGTGGATGACAAGTGGTTGGCATTCGTTTTTTAGTGGTGAATTTCAAAGATTGACATTTTGTCTACAAAACAACTTAGAGGCTAGTGTATGATGTCGAGTGATTCAAGTTTGAGAATTTTTTACCACTTTTGTTAAATGGTGTGTAATTATTTTCCATGGTTATTCAGTACACACTACTCTATAGTACAAATTGAAGCATATCTACCTTAATAGTTAATTGATAATAAAAAAAAATCATGTCAAAATGTCTTAGAAGAAATAATTGTGAGGATTGTAGGTCACTGTAAATAAACATATGATAATCGAAAGGAGTAGCTAAAATATGAAAATTTGAGAACTTACTATTTGGTATGGTGTAGGTAAGACAATTACTTGTCAGGATAAGGATTTGTCACTATGAACGAAAATGACAGGAAGCTTGCTTGGTTAAGAGTGGCATTAGAGGTGAGGGGCAATGGAAAATGTTATTTCCCTTGCTAGGATTGCAGTGGCTTGCAAAAAAAAAGACTTTTAATAACAACATCTCAACGACATTGTAGGGAGAAGGGGCACGTCGAAGGTGGCTATGAATATCATCCCTTGGTAAGAGGGTTCAATATTTAATGTATTCTCTATAATAATCATCATGTCATGAATTGTAGTAATATTTCTTATCGGGATTTTTATATTTTATATACACACTAAATTTTGTATGTTGTGTTTAAATATATAGATGATGCCCCCAAAATGTTGACCTCCAGAGAGTTATTTGCCAAGTATTAGCAGAAATAATCTTTTATAGGGTGATGAACATCGAGATCAGAATATTGAAGCTATTGATCAAGTTATTAATGATGATATGGATGGAGATAACGTTAGTGATTCAAATCAAGAAGATGAGATACATAGATTGATCCAAGACACATTTGCTCCAATGGATGAGGACAACCAGGATGATAGTCATGATGTTGATCCTCTACTCGAGAAATCACGTCAACCTCTTTATGAAGGCTCAACAACAAATCTTTTATCTGCTATATTGTTTTTGGTGAACCTAAAGGTTTTGAATGGTTTATCAAACACATGCCTCACACATATACTAAGGTATTTAATTTGTTAATTATTTATGCCTGCATGTTCACAAATACTTAAAAGGTTAAATTTTTTCCTATATTTCTATTGTTTTCTATTTTTTAAATTAGTATATTGGATGAGATATTGATGATCAATATTGTTTACATTGACTTATTGTTTAGAATTTTGTAGATTGTTAGGTGAATTTCTATTACCGATGTCAAATATTTTTCCACGCACATATCAAGAAATATTCGTGACTATGAAAGAAATTGGAATGGACTATCAGGCTATTGATGCATGTCCTAATGATCATATCATATATTATGGACAATATGTATTAGAAAATGAATGCCCACAATGTCAAATAAGTATATATTGAACCGATAAAGCGTCAAATAAGGTGCCTCACAAAGTTCTTCGTTATATTCTGATAATTCCACGTTTCCAGCAGTTGTTCAGGTGCCAAATTATAGCATAGTTTATGGATTTCCATGCAAAGAACAGAAGTCGAGACAATGTTCTTCGAATGCCTGCAGATGGTTTTGCATTGAACTACATCAAAGAAAAGTAGCCAATTTTTAAAGAAGAACCTCATAATGTTAGACTTTCGTTGGCAACTGATGGTGTCAATCCATTTGGAGAGCTTCGTTCTACGTACTCAGTGTGGCCTATTTTTGTTATAAACAATAACCTTCCTCCTTGGATGTCGATCAAGAGAGAGCACACAATGTTGGAAATGATTGTTCCGGGTATTTAATTATCTTTTATTTTCTTTAAAGTAGGACAAAATATTTCATTTCTTTGTTTCGTGCATGGTAATTATTTCTTTTATATATAACGACATCTAGATAAGTATAATTAATCATGTAGTATGTTGAACCAATTAGGTAGGTACCAGGTTAAAGATATGAACATATATATTGAGCCTCTTATCTATGAGTTGTTGAAGTTATGGGCTGGTGTCACTATGTATGACATCTCTAGACCAATAGGGAAAAAACGATTTCAATTCAATGGAATACTATCATGGACAATTAATGATGCTCCCGGGTTAACACATTTTTGTGGTATATTGTTACTTTATTTTGTGATTTAATATTATATATATATATATATATTGAAAAAATCAGGCATTATTTTAAATTGTAACTTTAATTTGATGCTACATTAATTCATATATCTTGTAGGTCTTCAAACAAAGGGTAAATTTTCATGACTAGTTTTTGGTCCGAGGATAAAATCTCGTTGTTCAAGGAGTTTAGGAAAGGAAGTGTTTGATGAGTATAGGCACTTTCTGCCTAAGAACCATAGTTATCGAACTACAGACAAAGAAAATTTCAATGGTAAAGAAGAAAATGGAAAAAAAACACGAAGAATGACACCTCGCCTATGGAAGTTGGAATATATTAGAAATCGTCAAGGTACGCAAATTATTTATGTATGACATATTATATAAATCTTTGGATAATTTCATTAGTATTAATTTCATTTTGTCCCATTAATTAGTGTTAATTTCAATTTGTTGATGTTTCATGAATGTCGTGAAGGCACGAATGGGCTTCCATGAGGAATGAAAAGTTACCCGATGCAATTTAGTAGATTTCCATACTACAAGAACCTACAAATAGTTAATTTGTTTGATACAATGCATATCGGGAAGAACATACCAGAATTGTTATGGGGAATATTAGATGGAGGGACCAACAAAGAGAGAATTGGAAAGATTTGTTGTGACATCCAGGAAGCTAATCATGCATTGCAAAGTGTTATTATTAATTCTAATGGCGATGGTTGTGAACAAAATACTAGTATTCCTTGGTTATTGACAGAGCAACAAAGCAATGTTTTAAAAGAGGTCATTCGAAAAATTAAGTTTCCGACAGGGATTTCGTCGAACGTACAAAATATCTTAATGAAAAAAGGTGATTTTGGTGGGGTTAAAGCACATGTTTGGCATACATTCATTAAGGTAATTAGTAGGCTATAATATATTTCCTTATTGGTACGCATTTTTTGGAAACAAATAATAATTATTTGTTTTTTGTTACAGTATGTTCTACCTTTATCTCTCCCAGACGACTTTGACAACAACATAAAACAAATTATTTATATACTTGGCAAATACATGAGGTAAGTATTGTTTTATAAGGAAAATGTACTTCTTATGTGATTTGTAGTGGAACTTATTGACATATTGTCTGTTATCTGCAAATTTATGTATGCCTTGATATTATTTTATTGCATCGACATTTGTAGGTGGATATCATCAAAATAAATCCATAAAGAAGATATAAGGTATTGGAAGAGAGAAATTCTCCGACTAATGTGTCAAATGCAACAGTATCTACCTCCATCATTTTTCAATGCACAAGAACACTACCTCATACACCAAGTTGAGGATATTGAATTATGTGGACCAGTACACTCAAGGTCAATGTGGATGGTGGAGAGAAAGTTGAAGTCACTTAAGGCTTTTGTTAGACAAAGAGCATGTCCAGAGGGTTCTATTGTTGACAGATATATGGTATATCAATGCATGGTGTATGTTAGTCAATATCTACCTAAATTAGCAGAAAATATGAATGTTCCTCACATTTGACATCTCGACTCCATCAACAAATTTGAAGGGGAGGTCGTATTGGGGAAAGGTAAAATGAGGACCGTGAAAGGTAATTATTAGATGTTGGCGTAGATTTAATATATTACACATTTATTAAATTATTCATTTATTAACAATAGCTAATTAATGATATTAAATTGGTATGCTATCATATAGTTTCTTGAGAGTGGGATGCTTTACATTTATACATTGCAAACAACCTTGATTGGATGGAGCATTGGATAAAATATATTGAAGAATACTTCGGTAGGTTATCATGGGAAGGGGTGAGTAAGATGATTAAAACAACGCATCATCATCGAGATCCATTTCCTGATCTTACATCAAGAGAAGTTGATTTAGCCTTTGGTTTAAAAGATAAACAGGCGGGTTAAATTTATTACCCACATTTTCCTAGTTTTAACCCAATCTTTCAATGTATTTGGTTTGTTTAATTTTTGAAATATATACTTAGTAAGTCTTATATGAGGATTATTAATTGGAAATGTATTTTTCACTTGTTGTCCATGTTGCAGTTGAAGCATCAAAAGGCTATGTGGTGTAATGGTCGTAAATTTTGTATCAAAATGTTGAATGATAAGATGAAAACCTTGGATTGTGGGATAACTGTAGTGTTTAAGGTCATCAACATTTCCTCTAGAAGTGATAGAAATCTGAAAGAAACTGAGAATAGGTACTATGGCCATTTGGAGGATATAATTGAGTGTGATTTTAATTCCTTTAAAATAGTTTTGTTTGAGGTTAAATGGTACAAGCTACGAATGCATGAACGTGATCCTGAAAGAACTGTTATTGAGCATGATAATGAATTTACCATGGTTAATACAAGGGCATTTGAATCGGGTACAGAGCCTTATGTTCTTCCAAGTCAATGTGAGAAAGTATTTTACTCAGAGGTACCTGGTAAAGCAAGTTGGTCATACACTGTTAGATATGATCCAAGAGGAAGACCAATAAAGTATAATCATGTAGCCGAGGATGAAGATAACAATGAGGAAGAGGATCACGATTATGAAGATCAGGAGTAAGGGGCTCATGTAGTCGATGTGTTAGACGAAGAAGTTGAATAAGTTGATCATCCAAATGTAGGAGACGACCATCTCATTGACGATATCGATAACTACAGTAGAGAAAATGACATTGATGATGATGTTGATAGGAATGAGACTTTCACCAATATCGATTCTGAACCAGATCTTGATACATATGTTGAGCTGGATTAAGAAGAAGATGATTGATATTTAATTGTTGAAAAGAAGAGGTATGTGTTTATATCTTTTATATGATCTTTATATGTTTTTATGTTGTATACTATAGAATATGATACATGTTCTTTAGAATTTCAAATTAGGTAATATGGGGAAATTGAGAGTGATGTGAGGGGGGGGGTGCGGGGGGCAGCATAATTAGAGCTTCCACCTTCATGTGGTTTCCCCTGTTTAGTAGAGAATTAAATATTCTCGAAACTAAGAGGATCACTACGTGACTACACCTAATCATACCAACGATGTAGGTATGTCCATCGTCACTTCATCATGTAGACCATAAACCCTAATACTAACAACCCAAAACTAAAATGGATCAATACACTGACTGCCAATGAGAGGTGATCTTACCGTGGTGTGTAGGAATAGGCCTAACACCTTCAAAATTATCATTCTCCAAATATCTTATACAAATTTTACAAGGAAATCGTACTAGAAGTAGACACGGGCAACAGTGACCTGTGAATGGGGCCAACATTGAAATTTTTTCAAACTATTTCTGAATGCATTGAAATTTGACATGAATAGACTATTCGCATGTCTTAACGATATGGGAGGGTTTCTGGACTCAAATTTGGCTGACATGCCCACTTTCTTCCATCATCAATTCATCATGTAAACCATAAACCCTAATTTAGTGGAGTCATCGATTTGTCAAGTTTTAGTGTTCCCAATGAATGGATGCATTGTTGTTGACATGGAATGGGACAACACATGTACCTTCTTAATTTTCTCCCTTCACTTAATGTGGGCCTGGTCATTCCTAACCTTGAATTGAAAGTTTCCCCTAGTCTTAGTCGTCACCCTTCATGACAGTTGTCACCCAACAATCATTAGATCACAAGGTTGGAGGCATATGGGCATTGGGACCATGAGGATTTATAACCATACAGTAACAAGAGACATTAATTGAACTTTGACTAGATTGAAAGGTGCATGCAATTGAAAATACTAACAACCAAAAAATAAAAGGGATCAATAATCAATACACTGATTGTCAATGAGAGGTGATCTCACTGTGGTGTGTAGGAATAGACCCAACACCTTCAAAATTATCATTCTCCAAATCTTATAAAAAATTTACAAGGAAATTGTTTCTAGGACTAGGCACGAACAACAATGACCTGTGAATGGGGCAAATGTTGAAATTTTTTGAAACTGTTTTTGAATGAATTGAATTTTGACATGGATAGACTATTCACATTCCTTAACAATATGGGATGGTTTCTAGACTCAAATTTGACTCATACGCTCACTTTATTCCATCATCAATTCATCATGTAAACCATAAACCCTAATTTAGTGGAGTCATCGATATATTGGGTTTTAGTGTTCTCAGTGAATGGATGTGTTGTTGTTGACATGGAATGGGACAACATGTGCCTTCTTAATTTTCTTCCTTCACTTTATGTGGGCCTGGTCATTCCTAGCCTTGAATTGAAAGTTTCCCCTAGTCTTAGTCGCCACCCTTCATGATAGTTGTCACCCAACGATCATTAGATCACAAGGTTGGAGGCATATGGGCATTGGGATCATGAGGATTTATTGGTTTTCTATGGCATGCATTAGGATCAGTTTAGCCCCTTTAGTTACAAATATCATTGAAAAGGTTGTCCAATATGCAATTGCAGAGCCTAATAGAGAGCAATATCCATCATAAAAAGAGGATAAACATAAGGGTTTCCGGACTCGACCATGAGTCAAAAAAACAATTCGACAATCAAATATTCTTTGGTTATTCTATCAAAATCCAACAATAAGGTGTGCCTGCTCATGTACTTGATCCTTCTTATAACTAACATGTGGATGGGGCCAACCTTGAAAGTTTTTCAATTTGTTCTTGTATGGATTGAAATTTAACATGGTTAGATTAGATACATACAATGACAGTATGGGAGTATTTCCAAAATCAAACATGACTCACACAATCAATTACACAATCAAACAACAATCCTATAGAATAATTAATGTGAATGGGGAAGACAATGACAATATGGGAGGGTTAGACTAGATGCATACAATGATGACCAAACCATTAAGGCCTATGTAGAAGCTAAATCCCAAGAAACCATGTAATCTAAATCCCAAGAAACTAAGTATGCAAACGAGTTGGTGAGGTGAGAAGCCCAAAAAATTAATTTCAAATAAAGCACAAATAAAACACATGCATTATAGAACATGCAGACACTTTAAAAAACATGTACATAATAATAGAGGTTAGGAATTAAATTTGGTAGTGGTGATAGTGATTATGATAAATGTTCATTATAGGGGTTAGGAGCTATAGGTTTTTATGGTTATAGTGGGTATACTTGTTAATGGTCATATGAGTACAACCTGAGTGGGCCTAATAGTAGTTAAATCCATTATGTGTTATAATGATTACATGCAATATAAGAGTTAAGGGATAACAATGATAGGGGTTAAGTCTTATAAGTTCATAGGTTATAGGTTAAGGGTTATATGGGTTAATAGTCACCAGGGTTAAGGTTTTCTAACATTACATGGGTTGGGTGTGATAGGTGTTGGAAATTAGGTGGGGTTGATGTTATAATGGTTAAGTATTATAAGGTTATGGAAGTTAGAATCTTATAACTTATAAGAGTTAGTTGTTTAAGTTTATAGGGTTTAATCATTTTAAGGATTAGGGGTTATAGTTTTTACAAGGGTTAGGGGTTATATGTTATAGGAGTTACGTGCTAGGTGTTATAAGGGTTAAATTTTATATGGGTTAAGGGTAACAAATAGTAGGGCTTATGAATTATGAACTTTAATCATTATAAGTGCTACAGGTTATACAATTATAATGGGTTGAGGTTATAAGAGTTAATTAGTGGTTATACTAGTAAGTAGTGGTACGA
>ML780799.1:289822-340471 GCA_009831015.1 Picea engelmannii
ATATATATATATATATATATATATATATATATATATATTATAATTTATAAATTATATATTTTATATAATATATAAATTATATTAGATATAAATTAAAATAAAATAAAATAAAATAAAAAAATAACACACAAAACAAAATAAAAAACTACACTCTCGCACTCAAACACTACACGCTCACGCTCATATCTCGCGGTCCTGCATGCAGAGTGGCGAGGAGGGCGCACAGAGAAGGAGCACACATGGAGAAGGAGGGCACAACAGAGGAGGGCACACATAGAAGGAGGGCACATAGGAGGAGGGTGCACCAGAGGAGGGCACACAATTTTGAGGGCGCACTAGAGGAGGGAAAATGTCCGGAGGAGGGTACATGGTTTTGAGGGTGCACCAGAGGAGGGCACACAGGAGGATAAATATTGTTTGATTTCTTTCTCCTATCACTTGAGTGTGCATGCTAATTGTTTGATGAAAGTTTTGATAGAAATATGGTTTGATGGAATGTAATGGTTGTAGGTATTTTTTCATAATGGGCTTCCAGAGTTCCCAAATATCACTTCCCAAGCTCAACATTCTTACCATGTGCCAAAAATTGTCACTATCTTCTATGTAATTCAAATCTTCCCTAAAATAGAGCACACATATGAGCTAAGTCATCCTTTTAAAATGCACATAAATGGTTTATTATTAATGTGAAATATATAGATAAATGTGGAAATTTGTAGTCCTTCATATGAATAATGACATCTTGAAATCTAGCACTCCAACATCACCTTTAGATGAGAGAAACAAGCTGGCCCAAATGGCACTTTAGGCCTTTTTCTGGCACTTCAAAACTTTACTACCTAGATTTGTAAAATGCACTTAATGCCCATAAAAAATTATTCTAGAGAAAGAAAACTATTCTAGGTTTAAAAATATTTACATCCTCACAAAAGAGATGTGTCAAATTTTCTCCAAGAATATTTTATCATCATTGATTTCAATAAAATTGGTAATTTTTTGCCAATATTGCAAGTTGTCTAGCAGTTTTTGAAATTAAAATAAAGTTGATAAATTTTTTTTATGGAAACAAAACAACTATGCTAGGTTATATTATTTAGGTTTCCTCACAAAACCCATGTGCCCTAATTGTGATGAAGGATTCCTTGTGAACCTCATCATTGACTATTTGTATCATCTATTAGGATTTTGGGGGTGGATCTTTGAATGAAGGACAATATTGTATATTGAGTCCACATAAGTAAAAACATACCTAACCTGGAACACTAAATATACAATTGTTGGGAATGTTTCCCCATACCCCACCATAGAAGAGCTAACTCATTTATCTTGGAATTGATACACACTGTGTTCTTTTCATGACTCCTTGTATTAGTGTCTTGCCTTAATATTGTCCTAATCATCCTAGTCTTCTTTGCAATCCAAAAAATAGCCTTGGTTTTTTAAGTTTAACTTAGAGTTGTTTTAATAGTGCTTAGTGGTATTGGATGTGAAAAAAAAGTAGAATATGTTCAACTTCTATAGGTTCTTGTCTCTTTTACTAGGTTTCCCATTATCGCTAGATTTTTTTCCCTCCTTTGTTTGCTTCAATTAGGGTCACTTGGATTCGATAAAAAAATTCTAGACCCAATCCTCTTTTTTTGGTTCTTTATAATGTGCATTGGGTTCCATGTCATCTTCCATTTCTATGGTCATGTTTAGGGTTCCTAGATATTATATTTCAACTTAAAAAAAAGATCCTTCAATAAAAAGTTGTATCACTGTACCATTTCTCCCTTCAAGCATCTAATACTTCTCAACTTTGTAAATGCCAAATTCACAGTATATAGATATCCATATAGTACTTCCTTGAACTAATTGACTACATCATCCCAACGTCACAAATCTAGTTGTTTGTTTTCTCCCTAATACCATTTGAATATGGTGCCTCATAATGTACCTTTGAATGTGATCCACTAGGTGGATAGGTTAATGCTTTTCTCAACTTAATGGGTATTACAAGCAAATATATGATCATTCAAACCCCTAGTGCCATCAAAAGTCGACAACTTTGATATATCACATTAACACTTATTTTTAGCATTGTTCTACTTCTTCTCCTTATTACATAGGTCTAGGTATATCTCTTTATAGAATGTTTGAATACATCACCCTTTACTCTTGACAACCTTCCTCAATCAATTAGATTTTCCTGATGATGCTTTAGGCGAGTCAAGATTTTAGTCTATGTATACTTGTTCAGAGTCTAACACATGTTTGAAATTGGTCTCTATGATTTGAAACTCTTTAGACATTCCCTCCCCATTTTTTAGTTATGCCTTAAAGGTTGTCTCACCATCATGGTGTCATCCTGTTAATCCTTAAGGTATTGGTCCATTGCATTGTTATTGTTTTCATAAGTGATAGGCTCACTTTTTATAGTTGTACCCATGGATTATCAAGAGTTATTTGTAAACATAAGGTGTAAAGGAGGCCACTTCCATGAAGTGGCAATACTTATTATTTCTATTGCAATATGGGTTATTTGGACCATAACATTTGAGATCATAGTGGACAAACCTTGGTTTGGGCTCTTCTAGACGAATCATTATAGCATTTTCTCTCTAATATTTTTTTGTGATTTTGAATTGGCATAAGACATGAAATGTTGAAAAGGAGAAACATCAAAGTATCTATGGTAAAAAATTTCAGGTTTTGATTCACTATATTTTTACAGTACATGTTGTAGAAGTTAGTGTTTTTTCTTAGTCCCAAACCTTTCTTAAAGCATAGGTTCTACCAAAAATCTCATATCTAATATTGAGTTGTTCAATTTAAGTAAATTAGTGCCATTGGAAAGAGGAAAAAGTAGGATATTATATGTCCAAATCTTGAAGTGCTATAGGTGTAATGCGATAGGGCATACAAGTTTGCTCCCCTAAAACATGGAAGAAATAAAAGGTTTTGGCAATTCCACTATAACATTCCCTTGGAAGATCCAAATTGCATGGGATAAATGGAAGCCTATAAAGGATATATCATATTACATCCTATACAAGTATAATCAATAGAATATTATAATTGATAAGGCTATAATAAGTGCAAGGTCGAACAATAAAGAAAATCCCAAATTAGGGCTTTACAAAGTCTATCAATTTAGAATTATTATAAATTTTGATTGGAAGCTCATTTAATGGTGATTCAAAAGGGGCTAGAAAGATGGATCATAGAAAAATATATGGGCATCAATTTTGGTACATTTGAGGATATTTTCTTGAGAAAGGACCATTACCATGGGAAGAAACAAGACTATATTTGTAGAAGAAACAAGAGACTATGTAAGAATTTTCCAAGTTGAATAACGTACCAAGATAAATTATGGAATACCATAAATTTACTAGCTCTTCATCCTCCATCCCAAACCAATGATGTCACTACCATTAAAATCACACACATTATATGACAAATTTTCATGTATTAAAACAATAGGTTGGATCAATCTTCTTATATATCTTAAGACACAGTCCCCCCCATAGAGCGCTCCTCTCCATCAGAGACAAAGATTATTAGCTTACAAAAACCCAACACAAAATACCCGGAGAGCCCTCCCCTACATATCATTACCTTACAAAACCCCAACATAAAATAATTGATGCAATAATATTATGTTTTCCACGAAACTCTTCCAAGACACTATGATTGTGACATTTCTCCACTTTATTGTTCTAATTTGATACTAGGTCTCCCATGCCAACAACGATGTAGGGATCTCTATGATGATAAAATTAATACATATACTCTCTTCAAATATGGAAAAGAATATAAATTAAACATTTCTACTATCTCTCTTTCTCACCCAGCTAGCACATTTAAACAACTTAAAACATGCATAAATGTATATCTTTACATGTTCTTACTCCAATGGATAAAACCACACCACTTATCTCACAACCCCTTCTCCCACTCGGCCTCAAAACTGTAAATTCACTATTTTTTGATCCTACAAACCAAACCAAGGATGCAACTTCTAATAAAGTCACACATTATGTGACAGATTGTCATATATTAAAACTTCATGTTGGATCCTAACATCCTTTTCACAAATTCACTAGTTGTTCATCCTCCAAACCAATAAAAAATGTCACTTCCAATAAAGTCACACATTCTGTGATAGATTGTCATGGCTTAAAACATTGTGTTGGATCAATTTGTTTAGACACCTCCCATAGACCCTCCCCTCCAACATTATTGCCAACTCGAACCTTTCCTCCATTTCCCACCAACCACTAAATGCGCTTTCCAAATATGTGAAATTCCATGATCATGGATTTCCAAACTATCGATCCCCACTCGAACTCTTTGATAGGTCTCAAATCCATTTCTCCACTGAGCGTTAGGGGATATGCAAATATATGCAACTTTATGAAACTTATATGCAAATATATGCAACTTTATGCACCTTATATGCAACTATATGCAACTTTATGAAAAAATGCGACTTATGCAACTTATGCAACTATATGCAACTATATTGCAACAATTTCATATGAAACTATATGCAAATATGCAACTATATGCAAATATGCAACTATATGCAACTAAGAAAATATATGGAACTATAAGCAACTTTATGCAAAAATGCAACTTATGCAACTTTATGCAACTATATTGCAACTATATGCAACTTTATGAAACTATATGGAACTATAAGCAACTTTATGCAAAAATGAAACTTATGCAACTTATGCAACTATATGCAACTTTATGCAACTATATGGAACTATAAGCAACTTTATGCAAAAATGAAACTTATGCAACTTATGCAACTTATGCAACTTATATGCAACTATATGGAACTATAAGCAACTTTATGCAAAAATGCAACTATATGCAACAATGAAACTATATGCAACTATATGAAAATATGCAACTTATCCAACTATATGCAACTTTATGCAACAATACAACTTATGCAACTATATGCAACTAGATCCATGAAATATGCCTCAAAGTACCACACATAAACTCTAGAGGGGTATCCTTGGCGTCAATAGGATATTTTGATGGCTGGGTATGGGTCTTGGGTCCTTGGACAAGATCGAGAGAGGAAACCCCCTCCTTCCATCCCATTGTCTCCTCTCAGGTTCAATGCCTTCACAATCTTCCATATAGAAGACCACAACCATTTCCTTTATACTTTGTACAACTCCATCAAAACCATTCCTCCATTCCCCACTAGCCACTAAAGGCACTTTCCAAATATGTGAAATTCCAAGATCGGATTTCCAAACTATCGATCCCCACTCAAACTCTTTGATGGGTCTCAAATCTAGTTCTCCACTGAGCGTCAGGGGATATGCAAATATATGCAACTTTATGCAACTTATATGCAACTATATGTAACTTTAGGCAACAATGAAACTTATAATTGCGACGGATAAGTGTGGAAATTTCAACTTTATGCAACTTATGCAATTAAATGCAACTATATGCAACTGTGTTGGTACCAAAAATGTATATTGGCACGATAACTTATCTTCTTGTTTTAATGAGTGTAGGTACCACCAAATAGGTATTTGTAGGATCTATCTTCCTCCAATGATGATCAAGATATACTAAGAGAGGTTGAAAGTGAGACGTGTTGTACTAGATCTACCGATTCTAGATCAACTAGGTTGGAAAAGGTAAGGAAAAGATTTCATATATGCATGCAATTTTTTATTGCCAACAGAGGGTCGTGTAATTATGATGTTGAGAGAATAGGTGATATTGATTTTTCCTTGAGGTATAAACATCTAGTGCAATGATGGGCACCTAAGGAGCTATCTGAAGTGAACAGGGATTTCTTCATCGATGGGAGGATGTATCACATTTCTCCTTCGTCCTTACATGGATTGGGGTTATTTTCCATCAATGGCATAAAGGTCATCTATGGCATTGTAACTGAATTGATGGAGTATGTCAGACCATTATACAAATACAATCACTAGTTTATGTTGGTCCGATATATGCAAAGTATGCGAAGATACAGAGTTTCTTCAAATTATATACAACTACTAGATAACAATCAAAATAAAGGGGAAACTATGTATATTGATGGAAGGCCAAAAGTTACTCGAAACATTGCGGGATTTATAAATAGTACATGACTAGTGGCAACAACGACGAAACTGAATTGCATATTTGAGGCACGCGAAGGAAATCATATATTTGTATGTGCAACAAAAACAATAGTTCCAGGTGAAGAGTTGTTGATCGATTACAACTTAAATCAAATACATGGAGGGGGTGCGGATATGGGGGTAAATATATTACATACCATTCAACTCAACCTTTGATCAATCATTGTTACAATTTATCACTACAATATTTCAAATTTTTACTGCATAATTTTTTTACAATTACTTTCATAACTCTTGTTGATTAATTTATTGTGTCAACATCTGTCTAGGGTGACTGTGAAAAGGCACCCACTTTGCCTTAGCAGGTAAATGTTAAATACAGTAAAAAATTATGACTACAACAACTAAATTTCAGAAATTTCATTATTTTTTTTCTGATATTACTACAATATTTCATTTTCTTAATGTTACAGGTGAATTTCATAACTTTTATTGATTTATTTATTGTGTCAACATCTGTCCAGGGTGACCATGGCAAAAAATCACCCACTACATCTATCCAGGGTGACTTTGGAAAGGCACCCATTGTGCCTCAGCATGTAAATGTTAAATACAGTAACAACTTATGACTACAACAACTAAATATCTGAAATTTCATTATTTTTTTTTCGATATTACTCCAATATTTCATTTTTTAAATGTTACAAGTGAATTTCATAACTTTTGTTGATTGATTTATTGTGTCAACTTCTGTCCAGGGTGACCGTGTCCAACAATCGCCCTACATCTATCCAGGGTGACCATGGAAAGGAACCCATAGTGCCTCACCAGGTAAATGTTAAATACAATAACAACTTATGACTACAACAACTAAATTTCTGAAATTTTGTTATTGTTTTTCTAATATTACTGCAATATTTCATTTTTTTAATGTTACAAGTGAATTTCATAACTTTTGTTGATTGATTTATTGTGTCAACATCTATCCAGGGTGATCGTGTTCGAAAATCACTCGCTACATCTGTCCAGGGTGACCGTGGAAAGGCACCCGTAGTGCCTCACCAAGTAAATGTTAAATACAATAACAACTTATGACTACAACAACTAAATTTCTCAATTGTTAAAGTTCATCTCATTAATTTTATTCATCAATGTATTGTGGCATGGTCAACGTGGGAAGGCTCCCACTAAGGATATTGATGAGGAAAAAATATTTTATTCGACTGACCCAATGACAACTGTAACGAAGGCCTTGAAGAAGGCTAACATAGAATATCTAGGTTTGCTTAGAAAAATACCCCTGACATAGGAGGACAGGGCAAGAATTGTAGAGCTACAAAATACAATAACTAATTTTGGGGTAAGTAGCATCTTCACATATTTTTATTAGCTATGAAAATTTCATATCCATTTTTTTGTTTTATATTTTGTATATGATCTGATAAAGGAAAGTTTTTCATTTGTAGGAGTTTTTAAACCCCGTACGTGGGGAACCTGTCAATCCTGCAACTGTTATAGGTAGTAGTGATGGTCCAATGCAAAAAAAAGGTTGACATAGCAAAGTGCAAGTGAGGATTTTTGAGCCTCCTGAGGTTCCCCTCGAATCCATTGATGAGCGAAATGATTTTGACTAGCATGACACACCAGAGCATGATGAGCCAGAGCCTAGGATTCCACATGACTCCGGAGAGGAACATACTGTAGATGGACATGATACTATTATGCATGGAGCAGAATGAATTAAAAGCATCGGATCACTAGATGTCACCTTTCTAGTGGATGACACATGTGTTCCGATCAAGATTTAGAAGATTGCAGGTAATTATTAATTAATTGATTCATTTTTTTCATGAAATTGAAATGGACATTTGTTGAGATTATTATAAATTAATGGATAACACATTTATGCATGAAACAATGTTTTCTATAGAAAATTAAATGAAAAATCATTGGAGTTGTTTGTCCCCACCATTTGCACATGGTGGAATTACCAAGATAGCAAAAATAAATATGATTTAATAGATCACATGGTAAACTTGTTCGGAAACACTTTCAACAAGAAAGTGGTTACAAAGTTATCCGGAGAGAATTTAAAATATACCAGGGCCCAGTATAGGGAGAAATTGCAAATAGACCTCAAGCACGAGCACCCTCCCATGGTTCCCGAGAAAGAGTGGAAGGCACTAATAGAGGATTCAAAGAAGAACTTGTTTAAAAAACAAGGACGACAACCACAATCTGGTCAAGCAAGGTACAACACATGTCATATTATTAGTGAAATATGATCATTTATGTTTTTCTTTCCTGTTTTAAGTAACAATTTTGATATCTATTTTTTTTCAAAAATTCCATATGTAGGCTACCAGACACCTCCAAAGCAACCAAGGCAAGAGTGGAAAAACAAGGCCAACATAAACTAGGCCAGGATGGCTATGGAAAACTAAAAGCCTGAATAGTAAGATTTAAATGATTAACTGTGGTTAATATTTATTTAATAGTAATGAACAAATATATGTTTTTGTTATTGGTATTGTTAATGGTGTTATGCATTGCAGTTAAATATGTTCAACACTATTTCCACCGAGGAGGACCTAAAGCTTGGTTACAAGCATGGTTTTAAAAGTGCGATTGAATCTAGAAAAATCTTGGGTCAAACTTCTATCTCCCCAGCCACGTAGGCAAATCAAATGAATAAGGAAACCACAATAGCATGCTTGTAAAGTCTATTCATATTTTATTATATCACCCTTAACTAAGTATTTATGTTTGTTTTCAGGCAACAGTGCTACCACAGTAGTGAATCTAGCAATATTCAACAAACACCACGTCATACAAGGGTGCACATGTCCAGTGATAGTGTAGAGCAGAGTACCCATTCTGGTATGTATGTTTCAGAATTATAAATATTTACTGTGATTGTAGATATTTATTTCCTGACTTATACTTATATATTATCTTCTCAAAATTGAAGAGCATGTATCTTAGGAGGGTGAAATGCGAGAGCAACTAAGTGGACAAGAAATTAACGCACTAACTATCGCAGCTACAGAGACAGGTAAAGAGAAATAGTGTAATGTTAATCAAAATAATGAATTAGTCATTTCAATTATATTTGAACATATTGATATGATCATTTTAATTGTTCCATTTCATGACCCTGAACATATGCCAACTAACCCTTCTTAGCGAA
This sequence comes from Picea engelmannii, assembly GCA_009831015.1. Taxonomy (NCBI): domain Eukaryota; kingdom Viridiplantae; phylum Streptophyta; class Pinopsida; order Pinales; family Pinaceae; genus Picea; species Picea engelmannii. The sequence goes on from ML780799.1 coordinate 299,111, forward strand.
GTACTAGAAGTATGGTACATGAGCGCACACAAACAATATAAGGATAGGGCACACGAAATACAATGTCCTTGGATGATTATGATACCCCAATTGTCAATTTTATGAATGTAAAAAAACATAAATCAAATAAACATTAGATGTATAAATCCATGACTTGTATTTGGATCTTTATCAATGTTTATATGGTCATGTGTTTTGATGACTATCCTAGTTATGCATGAATGTCTATATGTTTTCTATATAAAGAAAATCATTTGTTGGGTATGGGGAATTGAGAGCGATGTGAGGGGGGGGAGGGGCCATATGAGCTTCCACCTTCATGTGGTTGGCCCTATTTAGTAGAGAATAGCCTATTCTTGAAAAAAAGAGAAGATCATTAAGGTATGTGACAACTTAATTTTTTTCTAGAGTATTTTACATAACTAAATGCATGCTTATTTGCTTATTAATTATTTACTCGTATAAAAAACTTGTCTTTTATGATTCATGTAGGTCTTGGTGATGGAAATGCATCTCGTGGACAAATCTTATCAAGTTGTACGGGCTAATGGATCTGGCGAAAGGACAATGAAAAGGTAAGGGTTTTGACGTGTTTTTAAAAGTATTTGTCCAATGATATTTCATATATGCCAAGATCCACGTGGTGTTTTTATTGTCTAATGTATTTGTCCAATTTAATGTGTAGGTGGTTGTACAGTACATCAAGTGTATAGTCTTTACCTAGCTCAAATTTCAACTATAAATCAAGAACCCTAAAGAGGTATTTTAAATATAATTTTGGTTTACTTATAGTTTTTTTTATAAAGAAGTATAACTATAATAGAGAACCCCCATATACAAAGTCTTTATCCATATCCTCATTGTGGAAAATAAATTAGAAAAGATCCCTCACTTCATTAATTTCCATAATCCTAACCTTATTTCTATCCCTAGTCCAAATCCTAGTTTGTATTAAACAATGCATGAGTCTAATCCCAATAATCTAGACCCCTCCTCTCATCCCACATGTTAGTTAAGGTATTATAAGGCTCCAAAGGACACTACTACAAAATGCTTATTCTTATAATAATAATTCACATCCAAATCCTTGTACATAGATGAGAAATCCCTTGATGATCCTAGGGTACACCAATATTTGGACACTTTTCCCCAACAAAAAATAGTCCCTATTCCAAACTCTATTGAAAAAGATCCCTCATTACTCATAATGATGAATGGAATTTATTCCCCTCTCTAAGTCTCCTTTTTACTCATAATTGTTAGATCAAAGACCAACTTGCCACTATAATCCTTGACAATTGTAACCAAAATAATCACATTTTCCATCACTCCTCACCCCTCTCCTTATCAATGGGGATTTGTACAATAGGACGGAACTCATCTTCTCATTAATAAACACTGTGGAGACACCCTTGTCATAGGGATTTTTCAAGAGAATGTTGAATGTTATGTATCTCCCCTTGATTACTCTAATTTACTCTTGAACATATCATATGAACAACAATGAAATGCTTTATAAGATGTCCATTGAAATACCTATCAACTCTTTAAATATAACAAAACCTATGAACTCATATTTATATGCATTACCCTTTCCATGTAATGATGTGACCAAGACATCCTACATAAATATATTTCTCTCTTAGTTGTAACTCACATCCAACCATTTCATATGGTTTCACTTTCTCTCTTCCACACATTCGAAATGATACTTTCTCATCCCTCTACCCAATAAAAAACACTGAAATTATTTATAAGATGGTCATTGCAATACTTATCAACTCTATAAAGATGAGAAAAACTATGAACTCACCTCTTCCAATATCTCTTACTTATAATGTTAAGACCCAACAAAACATAATACATAAATACCTTTCTCTCTCACTTTTACATCACATCAATCCATCTCATCTCATATGGTTTCACTATCCCTCTTCCAAACTCTCAAAATAATGCATTCTCATCCTTTTACCTGGGTGCACTCTCACTCTGCTATTCTCATTCTAAATCCCAAACCTCCCCAATTATTTTTAACTCAATATTTTTTTTTATACCACACACGAATTAACAAAATACATATATGATCTATTATACCTAGTTCCATAATTGCTTTCCATTGTCCTCTCGCTGGCTACAACAATGAGGTAGCCCCTTGTTCTTCTATGCCTTCTATTTTCCTTATCTTTCCATTAGTTGTCAAAATCAACATTTTCTAACATTAAAAAGGTCCCATCTCTTAACACACTTTTATCAAGTTGAATGAAGCCTTGTTCCTATTGGGAGTTTTTTTGGGCTAGCTTAGACTTCCCATTAACAACTCTAGCCACTTCTTACCTGGTATCACCCAATATTACCTAGTTCTCCCCTTATATTGTTCCTCTCCTAGTGTTCCATGCTCTCCTACATACTCTTCCTCTCTTCCTAGTCCTTCAAATGCCTGGGGAAAGTATTGGCTCTCCTCCTTAGCTCTTCTTCCTTACACCCCTTTTTCTCCATTTTTATTTGGTCATGATATCGATGGGTCCCTTCTAGGTCATTATCTCAATAAAGACCCTACTTGAGATAAAATCTACCTAGTTAGGATCAAATATCACTTCTTTCGTCAGTTTTCCAAGATGTCCGCCTTAATGGTCACATTCCATAGCTTGCAACTATGAAGCCCCTCCCAATGGTGGCATCATATCTTCCTTTGATCCTGTCTCCTCCACTGGTACCATTGGTATTTTTCACCTCTATGCTTGCGTTGAACTTAGGTTGATGCATATCGCCTCTATGCTTGCATAAAATACCCCATTGATGTATGCCACCTCTCATTCTTGCACTAAATCTAGGCTATCATGTGTTGTTTTTGTGCTTTTCATGACTCTATATTACTAGTTTATGATGCCTATTATGATCACACTCTCCAGATTATCATATGTCACATGGTACTCATGCTATGTCCTTGACTAGTGTATGGCGCCTTAATGACTACATAAATCCTAGAACAATGAATGTCATTTGTTACACTCACTTTAACTCCAAGTTTCCATATATCACATTTATTCTTGTGATAACCCTATATTAGAGTGTGTTTCCTCTCTTGCTCATGTTCACTCTTAGACAACTTATGTCAACTCATGCCTTTTTCCAATGTCATGCCAGTGTCATCAACTTCTTTCTCTTGCCTTTGTTAGAACTACCCGAACACCACAACCTCCCATCTTTACCTTTTCATCTATCCTCCATCCTTTCCATAAGAGATCATGTTTCTAATCCTACCTCACTTGTGGTAAGATGCCAACCTCTGTGATGTAGATATATAGCTAAACATGTTCATACACCATCCTACCTCACGCATAAGTAAGTGGAAGTATCTCCTTGTCACTCTTAATCTTATCAATGATTTTATAGTTGAGATGTTATTATTATTGTTAGACTGACTCATGGTTTACTTACATGTTCTAGTTATTGTTCCATCAATATAGTAATTAGAAACTACTCATCTCTAATCTCCTAATTTAGCCATTGCATCATTTACATGATAGTTAGGATTGTTTATTTTTATTTCATTATTTACATTTCATAGTTTTGTTTCTATCATTCTTATGAAATGATTAAATTCGCTTATTCCCCCATGTCAAAATTGTGTGTTTAACATGAAATGTTTTTCTACCAATCTTTCTTTCTCATTTGTCTTCTACTTGCCTAACATTACACTAATCCACATGGCACACCTTGTAGTTTTACCTTACACTAATTCTCAAGGCATAGGGGTCTTCACATGTACCATGGGATATATAAGCCTAGTTGATGGAGGATTCCCTCACAACAACAATGTATCTCGTGTACATTGCAAAGACCCTCATATTACCCCTATATAATTTCTTGCATTGCTCATTCTTTGCATCTTGCTATTATTCACATCTTATGGATAGAAGTTCCTATAAGGCGAGGTAAAATGTATAGAATCTCATATGTTCATAAGTTATCTACCATTCATTATTTGGTTACTAATTCCCTTCAATCCTCCCTAGCTCATTATAAATCCCTCTAGGATCACCATCAAGGCTTTGTCTAGTTTCAAATTGGTGACTGACTTTGGTTGTATATGGACAAACAATGTTTTAAGGGGTAGCATAATAAAAAACTCAAGCCTATTTTCTATTGTCCCTATATTGTTCTTAAATATATATTAATGACAATGGTTGTCATTAGTATTTCCCTTCCTTGCTAGACATCCATAATATCATTTATGTCAATCATTTGAAGATATATGAGCCATCTATTCTGGAAGAGGAAGTTCAAGTCTGCCACTTAGTAGATAATATCCATACACTAGTGGACCTACACACCTTCTACACTTGTCATCAATGAATTACTTCCTATCTTGTTGAATGCCATGGTCACCATCCCACTCAGGACAAATCACTATCCTAAGTTGTTTTTAAAAAAAACTTCTTTCATCTTGTTGATAAAGTAGAGACATTGTAATATGGTATTACCATTTTACAATGTAATATGGTAATACCATATCTTGTGTATTTTTTTTTTTAAACTTAAAGGACGCGTCACAATATCGATGAAAGTTTGCCGGAAGTCAAATTTTATTTTGAAAAATCGTGGAAATAGTGACGAAAATTCGCCGCACTTTGCCATGGAGTTGTGTCACACATACAACATCTGTGTCGTAAGTTTTGTCTTGGCATAAATTTTCGTCGCTATTGCCATGCTTTTGCATCGCAACTTTCCACAATTTTTTTTACATTAGCAAGGTTTTTTGTCCCTATTGCAACAAAGTTTCATCGTAATTACGAAGATGTATAAGGTTAATCTATATTGATGGCGATGACACGTGGAGAGATAATTTCATCGCTGTTTCCATGAACACCTGGTTCATGGATATAGCGACGAAAAAATAGTGACAAAAAATAGTCTTGGCTTTCGTGGAAATTGCGACGGATAAGTGTGGAAATAGCAATGAAAAACTGTGGCAAATTTGGTCATATGTACTAGTGTGAAGTGGTGTGGCTTCAAAAATTACAGACTATTGAACTAAATCTGAATAGTAGGTAATACCTACAAGAAGAGGATGACGAGACTTGTTCTGGAGGAAAAATGTTGAAGTTAGCAGGTTGAAAATTCAATTGATGTTCAATGTTTGAGAGAGAGTTGGACAGTCAGTTCTGGAGGGAGATGGGTACTACAGTAAAGAGTAAGAGGCTTCACCGGATGTAGGAAGCAGTCATGTGTTGTGCTTAGTATGACTAAAGATGAATCTTTGGTATCATGTGCATTGACAATGTGGCTTCGAGAATTTTTGTCTAGGTTATTTGGTCTTAGAATGAAGGTGACCTACATTTGGTGTGACAATCAATTTTTCATGAAGTTGTCAAAGAACCCCATGGTATATGAAAGGTCAAAGCATATCGAGATCAGATATTACTATATCAGAGATATAGTGTAGAAGGGAGAAGTGAGGCTCCAATTTCGTGACAACAGAGGATCAAGTTGCAGACGTGAGCTCGTGTGGTATCAGACTTGGAGTTTGTGTCTGGAAAAAATACCTTCCTAGTTAAGAGGGAGTGATGGATTCAGATGTTATCGTAGGGTATTGGATGCCATGATGACATGTTGTAGCCATTGGAGAGCTACCCACTGGCCCTAGGTGCATGTTGAAGAGACAAGGTACAAATGTTATTGTAGGGTACTGGATGTCATGCATAAGATATCCAAGTTTTTTGTGGGAAACTAGATAGTCTCATGATGACACGTTGTAGCTATTGGAGAGCTACCCACCGGCCCTAGATGCATGTTGTGAAGTCACAAGGGTGCACGTGATGAGGTATCAATGCATTGCAGGGTAATGGATATCCCGGGGACATGTTGAAGTTATTTAAGAACTACCCACATGCCTTGGATTCATTGGCTATGAAGTCACAAGGGTACACATGATGAGTTACATATGCATTGCGAGGTAATGGATGTCATGGTGACATGTTGAAGCTATTTGAGAGCTACCCACATGTAATCTTCAAAGGTAATATTGGCATAATGTAGAATGTATCCCTGTCTGAGAGGGAGTGTTGATGTTTGTTCAGCATCAAAAATACATTATACTAGATTGATAATTAATAATATGATTATTAATTACTAAGCAATATTATTAATTATAATATTATTAATGTAATACTATATTTATAATATAATGTATAATGTATAAAGTATATTTATATTGTATGTATAATATAATATAAAGTATAAATATATTTATTACCCAAGGGACGCATCTCTTCATGGATGGTCACCATATGGTATTTATATATAGAACACTCATCATTGTAATAAGATATTCATTCACATACAATATCTTCTCATATAAAAAATTCAACATGCACGACCAAATCACTTATCACACATACTATCAAGAGAACATGCAGGGAATCTAGATGAAAAATTGTTGGATGCACAATTATTTGTAGTTAAAATGGTGGACGACTACTTCGCAAGAATTGTTGCTAGCAGGGAAAACACCCCTATGACTACACCAGGATTCAAAATGTAGGCAGATCAATTAACTGTCTAAAAGTCAATTACTTCTCTAAACTACCCCAAACATACCAAAATGAATACAATAAAATTAAAGATGAGGAATATTGGGTAACTATACCTCTACTCCATGTCTGGTGATGACCTCCTCGCGCTTGGAAGTTTTGTTGACTCCACGCCTCCTCCCAGGGATGACCTGCATCTAAAGATTGACAAACATAAAACTACAAGCATGTTATTCCATATACAAGCTAGGGTTAGATGTTAGAATGTAAAAAAATAAACCAATAAAATAATTCAATACACCATGATTTGGGACAGGAAAAGTAATTCTTTTATTTATAACTCAAAGATTATACCTTTACAATCAAACACAACTATTGTTCCATGAACCTGGTCTGGGCTCCTCTTCACCAAGCTCCAAGTGCACCTTTGTATAATCTTCTCCTCTAAACCTTATGATCTCTTATTGGGAAGTGAATGGGTTAAATGGAGGGAGAAAGGGATAATGATGGAATGCTGAGGAAATTCTCACAAAAGGGCGTGGTGTCGACCCCCAACCCTTGGGTTGGGATCCGCACAGGATCGTTCTAACTCTCCTCTGAGTCGGATTGACTCTTCAATTTCCCTATGGGAAATTATCACACACACAAGATTGTATCCACAGGTCCTTCCTAAAAAATCTGCCCTGTCCACCTTAACTCTAGGTGCGAGCCTTACACTTCCATACGACCATGACCTGGTCCTTGCGCAAACGCCTTTCGCAAATCGCATGTTCGTAGGTCGAAGACCCTCAACTTTTCTTCACCAAACACTGATACCCGACATGCGATGGGATATGGCTCCTCCTTTTTAACACCCTCCACGTGTAACCACCATCTATATCTAATTACTAACCTCACTCGCAACTCGTGATTTCACGAGTTGAAGGGTTGAACCTCTAGGCCCTTCTTTTATGACACTCTAAGATGCGAAAGTCAGAGAAGATTTGACTCCTTCAATACTTCTCATGGCTCACAACTTCGTGATTTGGTTTGTTGAGCCTTTGTGCTCCTTTCTTATGAGAACCCAAAGCATGAGAAGTCAACAGGGTATTGACCCCCTCCCAGGTGACGAGTGTCCACCTATCAACCACACAGTCCCCACTTGATGGACGTGCCACGTGTTCACCTGAGACCTTGGCCCTCGCCCTTCGCGACTTCTGCAGTTGAAACTAATTCCTCCCAGCCTCTGAAACCCCGATACAGGATATAGTGAAGAGGTTTTGATACAACAGTTATTCATACTTCTCTCTACTCGCGAGTTCGCACAACCAAAGGATTTTGTCTGCCCTCCGAACTCATGAACCCCGAGTCCGAAAGAATGATCCAATGGCCTAAACTGACCATGATCGATGGTATTCATTGATTCTTGACACTAGAGTGGTGGGTTCGTCCAACTCCTAACCACCCTGCAGCTTTACTGGATCCTATGGTGCTTGCAACTTCGCGAATTCTCCACTGAGAATTCTGAGCGTTCAATTCCTTCCTCTGAATCTCTGGCCCAAATTGACTTGATGTTCTTTCTCTGGGACTTAACTTCTGCGCGATGATTTAGCTCCCCGTCTTCCTTTGAATACTTCAAAGGTGATGACCCTCATGATCTTTCTATTGCAACCTCAAGTATCAAAAGGATCCCTGCACGCACTCTTTGAGACAATCTTTCAAATACTTATGTGTACTTGATTCTTCGACTCTGTGCACTCTCGACAACAACAGTCTTTCACTCTTCAACCTTAGTTGATAAATTCTAAGGCTTCAACTAGCCTGCACAGACCTTGCATGGCTTCTGTGCTTCACCTGCACCTCTGCTAGAATGAGAACAATGGTATCCCTCCTGGAGCTTTCTGAGATAGACTCTGAACCCTTGTCAACGCACACCTTGCAGACATTTCACTGCACTCCTTGTAGGAACTTCTCTCAGGAAGAGAAAAAATTGAAACTCATTCTCTTTCTCTCTCAGAATTCATACATTCAACATGAAATCATACATTCAACACAACATAGCATCATAAAAAATGCATAAAAGAGAGAATAAAACAACTGTAAGCATACCATTCAGCATATGTAAACAGTAAGCATCATAACACCATGAAATCTGAGTCAAAGCTTCATATATTAATTCAAGCTCCTGTACATGGGTTCTTCTCTACAACTCTCTGCTACAACTCTCTTCTTCTGCTCTGCGCTAATGATCTAATCATACAATAATTCAAAGGTGAGGGTGTCTATATCTATTTTCCCTCCTACGCTCCTAAAACTGTCTAATCTATTAATTCAAATCTACCTACTTTCATTTATCAGACTTAATGTCTACTACATCCGACAGATGAGAGAAAATTTCTCAAGATCTGTTTACAAAATGTAACCACGCTTCCTTTAACTACTGCATTAATATCCGCTCATTAATTTCTTCAAAACATTTCAACATGTGAAAAATGTGTGTTGCGCTTTTCTAGCTGTCTTCCGCCTTTTATGGTTGCATGGCTGGCTACTTACGATGCTCCTGCATCATACTCTCTCACTTGAAAATTTTCAAGAACTCTTGTTCATGAGCTCTTGCACGGTCTATCCATGCCTATGAATTTCTTCTTCATCTTCCCAACTGGCATCTTCAACTGGTTGTCTCTTCCATTTGACCAAGTATTCAAAATACTCTTTCCTCCTGGTCTTCTTGCTAACCCTCTTGTCAATTATATTTTGCATATGTGGCTTTTCAGCTACAGGCATCTATTTGGTCCACTGAACTTCTTTCTATTCTTCCTCTGCTCCTTCTTCTTCAGCTTTATAAGGGTACAAATATGCAACATTAAATATCGGTGATATTCCAACCCCATCGGGTAATTCAATATCATATGTGTTTGCCCCAAATTTCCTTATGACCTTTAATGGTCCAATATTTTTCATCTTCAGTTTGTTATATGTTCCCCTTGGGAACCTTTCCTTCCTCAGATGTGAAAGAATCAAATCACCAACTTCAAATTGAAGTTCTCACCTGTGTTGATCTGCTCTCCGCTTGTATTCTTGACTTGAAATCTGCAATCGCTCCTTAATTTGGCTGTGAAGCTCCTTTATTCCTTCTGCAAAGTCTTCTGCACTAGAAATCCTAAATTCAACTTGTTATGAATCTTTCAATTCAAAAAATCCCCTTGGCTACATTCCATATACAATCTGGAATGGACTCTGCCCTATGCTTCTATTGAGTGAGTCATTGTAAGAAAATTTCTCCTGTGGCAGAATGTGATCCCATTGACTATGGTGTTCAGTCACTAAGCTCCTCAACAAGTCTCCCAAGCTTCTATTCACGACTTCTGTCTGCCCATCCGTTTGAGGATGATATGCTGAGCTAAAAGAGAAACTTGTCCCCATATTTTTCCATAAGGTCCTCTAGAAATGTCCCACAAACTTGGCATCCTGATTAGACACAATACTCCTTGGTAAGCCGTGAAGTCTGACGACTTCCTTGAAAAACAGGTTCGCAATATGAGTTGCGCCACTGGTTTTCTAGCATGGTAAGAAATGTGCCATCTTTGAAAATCTGTCAACTACCACAAAGATTGAATCACATCCTCTTTCTGTTCTTGGGAGTCCCAATATAAAATCCATGCTCACTGCATCCCACGACCTTTCTGGTATGGGTAATGGTTGATATAACCCTGTGTTCTGCCTTTTCCCTTTTGTGTGCTGACAAATCCTACATCTGTCCACAAATTTCTTAACATCTGTCCTCATCCCTGGCCAAAAATATGAGGCATTCAACTTTGAGAACGTCTTATCATGACCGAAGTGTCCGACCAATCCTCCATTGTCTTTTTCCTTCAGCAGTTTCTCCCTCATGGAGCATTTTGAAATACATAGCTGATTTCCCCGGAATAATAACCCATCATGGATGATATACTTGGTCCATTGTCTTTTGTCCCTGAGAACTGGATTCTCAGATGCCTCATATGCCTCCTTAAAATCTGGGTCATCCCTATACATTTCTTTGAGGTTATCAAAACCCAAAGTCTTGACTTTGAATTCTTGCATAAGCAAACATTTCCTTCTCAAAGCATCAACAACTTTGTTAGCAGTTCCATAAATATTCTTGATTACAAAAGTAAAATTCTGCATGAATTCAACCCATTTAACATGTTTTTGGTTCAACTTCTCCTGTTGAGTCATGAATTACAAAGCGTGAATATCACTATACAAAACAAACTCTTTAGGAATCAAATAATGTCTCCATTTCTTCAGCGCTTGTATGTCTACATAGAATTCTTTGTCATATGTTGAGTACTTGATCTTCGCTTCATTCATTTTTTCACTGAAGTATGCGATCAGCCTATCATCTTGGCTCAAGACCGCTCTAATTGCAAATCCACTCGCATCACACTTGACCTGGAATGTCTTGCTAAAATCCAACAAAACCAGAATTGGTTGTTTCGTGATCTTCTTCTTCAGAAAATTAAAACTCTTCTCTGCTTCTTCTATCGAGTGAAAATATTTGTGTCTTTTCTTCGCCATATCCATCATTGGTGCGCTAATTCCACTGAAGTTTCGAATGAATTTCCTGTAGAAACTTACCAAAGCATGGAATCTTCAAACTTCAAACACACTCTTTGGCGATGGCCAATTCTTAATTGCATCTACCTTTTTGGGATACATCTTCAACTCATTTGCAGAGATAACAAAACCCAAATAAATGAGTTATGTCCTCATAAATGATGATTTCTTCATATTAATCAGCAATTTCTCTTACTTTAATATCCTTATCACTGCAGCTAAATGCCTTACGTGCTCTGCTTCTGTCTTGCTGAAAATTAATATATCATCAAGATATACAATGATGAATTTCCCTATGAAATCCTTCAGGACTTCATTCATCAATCTCATGAAAGTACTGGGTGCATTTTCTAAGCCAAATGGCATGACAAGCCATTCATACAACCCCTCATTCGTCTTGAATGTTGTCTTCCATTCATCACCTTCTCTCATTCTAATATGATGATATCCGTTTTTCAAATCAATCTTTGAAAAAAATCTTGCTCCACTCAAGAAATCCATCAAGTCGTCCATCCTTGGTAATGGAAATTTGTATCTGATGGTAATATTATTGATCTCCCTTGAGTCTGTACACATTCTCCAGCCTCCATCTTTCTTTGGGATGAGCACTGTTGGAACAGCTCATGGACTCAAGCTCTCTGGAATCAATCCTTTGTCCATTAAGTCCTAGACCTGTCTCTTAATTTCTTCATTTCCCTGCAACATCAACCTGTACACGACTTTGTTCGGTAAGTTCGCTCCAGGTATAAGGTCGATATGATGTCTTATACTTCTGATAGGTGGCAACAAACAAGGTAGTTCGTCCACTACTATATTAGTAAACTCTTCCTTCAACTCCTGGATTTCTTCTGGTAAATCATCTATCCTTGTACTGGTCAAAACAATTCTGGGCTTCCTAACCACAATAAATTGTGTGTCTTCCTTCTTCTTAACCTCCTTAATAATTTCCTTCCCACTCATGAGAAGTACAGTGTTGCTTATCTCTATTTTCACCTCTTGGTTTTTAATCAGAAACAACATGTGCGTCCTCCCATTCTTCTCCAGAGTGTACTTGTTCTTTCTCCCATCATGAATCACGTTCATGTCATATTGCCACGGTCTACCCATCAATAGATGACAAACATCCATGGGAATGACATCATATAATATTTCATCTTTATATCCCCCTATTTTAAATTCAACTAAACACTGTTTAGTGACATTTACCTGATGTCCTTTTTGTAGCCATGAAGCTCTGTATGGGCTTGGATGTACAACAGTCTCCAGCTCCATCTTTTCTACCATCTCTATAGATACGAGATCGTCTGTGCTACCTCTGTCCACTATGACTTTGCATACTCTGTCTTTAGTTTTGCAAGTAGTTCGAAACATACTGTTTCTTTGGGCTGGATTCTCTGCCTCCTTCTCTGGCTTCAAGAGAACTTTCCTCATCATCAAAGATCTTCCACCCTCAGCATCTTCTGCCTCAACATTCCATCCTTGAGATTTGGCAATGTGATTTTCACCACCATATTTTTTCTTATCTGAACACTCATAGGATTTATGTCCGATCTTTCCACAGACAAAGCATTTTACTTCACCACCTTTGTCTCTTCCTCTTCCTCTGTCTCAAGGAAAACTATTTCTATCAGCATACTGCCCTCTCTATGAGCTTCCTCCTCTCTCATGTTGAGTTTGAGGTTTCTTCCCCTCTTCTTTAGATTTCTGAGTTCTGTCTTGGGCAATTATTTTGCCTCTGGCTTGAATTCTACCTCGGCCTCTTTGACCTTGTTTTCGGCTCAGCTTCTCTTCAGCCTTTAGAGCCATCTGATAAGCATCTTCCACAGTTTGAATGGTCATCATGCTCATCTCATCTTGAATGTCATACCGTAGACCATTCATGTATCTGGAAACTTTTTCATCATTGTTTTCCCGATGACCTACCCTGATGTTTATCTTGTATAACTCTTTAGTGTATTCCTTCACTGACATCAACTTCTGTCTCAAATTATTCATCCTCCGAAACAGAGTGATTTGATAATCCTTAGGTATAAATTTGGCTTTCATCTTTGCAACCATTCTATCCCAGCTCTTGATTTTTTGCTTGCCTTTGTAGTGTCTGTCAGCTTGCAGTTCATCCCACCATAGTGATGCATGCCCTTTAAGTCTAGTAATGACATGTTTGAATTTCTTGTCTTCCTCGACATCCTCATAGTCGAAGTATTTATCCAGAGCTCTAATCCAGTCTGGAAGCTCTTCAACATCCAGGTTTCCCTCATACATGGGAATATCCATCTTTTCTCTAGCACCTATCCTTGCAACATCCTTGAATAAGCGTTTGTCTGCAACATCTTCGACTGCGACTTCTTCTCCTTCATTTCCAGTTTCATTTTCACTTTTAGCTTCGCTGATATCCCCAACGTCAACTGTGCCCCTTTGTGCTATCTCCATGGCATCAAGTCTAGCATGTAACTCGTGCATTTCTCTTTCTCTTGCTGGATCAAGCATTGGCATTGGCCTGTCTCTTCTTCTCGGTGGCATGGATGTAAAATGTTCCCCTGTTCTCTGCTATAGAAGAAAAGAACTTGTTTTGTAGCTCTGATACCAAATTGGTGCGTATAAGACTACTCATTTTTCTCTATCTCCTTCTACCTAAAATATACAAACACAATCAGGCTCTAATACCACAAATGGTGTCGACCCCCAACCCTCTGGCTGAGATTTGCATAGGATTATTCTAATTATCCTTTGAGTCGGATTGACTCTTCAATTTCCCTACGGGAAATTCTCACACACATAAGAGTGTATCCACAGGTCCTTCCTAAAACACCCGCCCTGTCCACCTTAATTCTAGGTGCAAGCCTTACACTTCCATACGACCACAACCTGGTCCTTGCGCAAACACCTTTTGCAACTCGCATGTTCACAGGTTGAATACCCTTGACTTTTCTTCACCAAATGTTGATACCCGACATGCGATGGGATATGGATCCTCCTTGTTAGCGCCCTCCACACGTAACCACCAGCTAGAGCTAAGTACTAACCTCACTCACAACTCATGAGTTCACGAGTTGAAGGGTTGAACCTCCAGGCCCTTCTTTTATGAGACTCCAAGATGTGAAAGTTAGAGAAGATTTGACTCCTTCAGTACTTCTCGTGGCTTGCAATTTCGCGAGTTGGTTTGTTGAACCTTTGTGATCCTTTATTACGAGAACCCGAAGCATGAGAATTCAATAGGGTGTTGACCCCCTCCCAAGCGACGAGTGTCCACCTGTCAACCATGTGGTCCCCACTTGATGGACATGCCACGTGTTTTCCCGAGACCTTGGCCCTCTCCCTTCGTGACTTCTGCAGTCAAAACTGATTCCTCCCAACTTCTAAAACCCCGATACATGATATAGAGAAGAGGTTTTGATGCAACGATTATTCCTACTTCTTGCTACTCGAGAGTTCACGCAACCAAAGGATTTGGTTTGCCCTCTAAACTCACGAACCTCGAGTTCAAAAGAATGATCCGACCGCCTGAACTGACCATGATCGAAAATCTTCGTTGATTCTTGACACTAGAGTGGTGGGTTTGTCCAACTCCTAACCACCCTGCAGCTTTACTGGATCATACGGTCCTCGCAACATTGAGAATTCTATACTGAGAATTCTGACTGTTTGATTCCTTCCTCTGAATCTCTGGCCCAAATTGACTCGACGTTCTTTCTCTGGGACTTAACTTCTGCATGATGATTCAACTCCCCATCTTCCTTTGAATACTTCAAAGGTGCTATCCATCCTAAGCTTTCTATTACAACCTCAAGTCTCAAAAGGACTCCTGCACACACTCTTTGTGGCAATCTTTCAAATACTTCTGTGTATTTGATTCTTTGACTCTATGCACTCTCGGCAACAACAATCTTTCACTCTTCAAACTTAGTTGAAAAATTCTAAGGCTTCAACTAGCCCGCACACACCTTGAACGACTTCTGTGCTTCACCTGCACTTCTGTTGGAATGAGAACAATGGTATCCCTCCCGAGATTTGTGAGATAGACTCAGAACCCTTGTCAATGCACACCTTGCGAACGTTTCACTGCACTCCTTTCAGGAACTTCTCTCAGGAAGAGAAACAATTGAAGCTCATTCTCTTTCTCTCTTAGACTTCATACATTCAACATGAAATCATACATTCAACACAACATAGCATCATAACAAGTGCATAACAGAGAGAATAAAATGATTGTAAGCATACCATTCAACATATGTAAACAGTAAGCATCATAACACCATGAAATTTGAGTCAAAGCTTCATATATTAATTCAAGCTCCTATACATGGGTTCTTCTCTACAACTCTCTGCTACAAATCTCTTATTCTTCTCTGTGCTAATGATCTAATCATACAATAATACAAAGGTGAGGGTGTATGTATCCATTTTCCCTCCTACGCTCCTAAAACTGCCTAATCTATTAATTCAAAGCTACCTACTTTCATTTATCAGACTTAATGTCTACTACATCCAATAGATGAGAGAAAATCACTCAAGATCTATTTACAACATGTAAGTACACTTCCTTTAACTACTACATTAATATCCACTCATTAATTTCTTCAAAACATTTCAACATGTGAAAAATGTGTGCTGCGCTTTTCCAACTGTCTTCCACCTTTTATGGTTGCCTATATGACTACTTACGATGCTCCTGCATCAGGGCTGCAATAACTTGGGCAAGGAGGGGAAGTGAAATCAGGAAGAGTTTCACTATTCTTATTCTTATATGTGAAATGATACCCCAACACCTCCTTTTATATGAAAAAATTATGGTTATTCGATTGGGTGACGAGCTATAATAGGTGGATTAGTTAGGAAACTACCCAATATCCCGTAATCTCAACGAATTCCTTGCAACTTTTTATTTTTTGCAACTTTTGCAAGTATATGCGTGATGTAATGGTACAACATGTATATGTACATGAGTTGTAGTGGTGCAACAACCATATGTATGTGGGTAGTAATTGTGCAAGGCACGTACATATTCTAAAAAATGGAATTTTAAGAAGACCAACTCAACAATGCTTTGGCAAAAAATGCAAGTAAGAGGGCCAAAGGCCATGTATGAATGTGTAGAGAAATTTAGGGTTATAATAGATGCCCCCTAATATGTGAGGTTAGAAGAGTATCTGATGGCCGAAATACATTACAATATCTTCACCAATGTACGAAATTGAGTGAGCTCAGGACCAAAGTTAGGGAGGTGCCATATGCAAAATAATAATTGTCTCTTCGAGGAGGCATACCCATGATCGAGATCAAAATAAATCATGGCTGCTAATCAAATACACTGCAGATCCATGTCATATAACTATATAAAGTGTATCCGCGAGAAATACACAATGGATCTACATCTGAAAATCAAAGCTATACAAATATAGTATCCATCTTCAAGAAGCCAATAACACTCGATGGATGGAGATGAGGACTTCATTGCTTGAGAAACAACTTCAAGATATTCAAAACTTGGGTAGGAGTACAATGTGAGTGTATGACATTACTACCCATAGGTCTTAGACGGTTCGTTGGGAAAAGACAAGAGGATCTTGATGATCAAGAAGAGAACTTAATTCATTTTGAATCAGGACTTGATTGGACTTTCGAGATGGCCGGTTCATGAGGTCAAGAGACAAAATGCAGAAAGGATAACTCGGGTTGGGTGAAACTTTCCTTGGATGAAAG
The DNA here is from genome assembly GCA_009831015.1 of Picea engelmannii. NCBI lineage: Eukaryota > Viridiplantae > Streptophyta > Pinopsida > Pinales > Pinaceae > Picea > Picea engelmannii. Next base: position 315,922 of record ML780799.1, read on the forward strand.
CACGAAAGATGATCAGACTCAGGCAACATGACATTGACATAAGTTCACAATGTAGGAGGCAATGCAAACTCTCCATGTGTTTGGAAGAGTAACCAAATGGAGGAGGACACAACTCTATGTAGCAAGAACAATTTCCTAAGGTTATATTAGATCCCAAAGCTTGATGAACAAACAAAAGGATGTGATTTTTCGAAGGGTGACTCATTGTGCTGCCAAAAAGGACTACATATTTCCTGTCCTCTCTTTTTGGGTTTCTTGATTGTTTTTTTCATTTTCAATTTTTTAAAGAGCTTGAAAAAGAATAAAAGAATGCTACATTACAAAGGAGGAATGAGTGTCACAATAAAGCATACTAGTTCCAAGCACAAGGAACACAATAATGATCAGATCAAAGAGACATGTGCAGGAAAAGGACACTCAGGGAAAATTCCTCCATGGGTCAAGGCGCCAGCTCACAGAGGCAAAGTACTACAAGGCTTACATATAAGGCATACTTCAAATCTTCATTTGAGAGCAACATGGAGTTGGAATTAGGCCAAAGACACAGTGATGCAAATGTGATTAGAAAGACACGATGAAACCCCCTTCAATGTGATTTTTAATGATCCCAGACAAGGTAAGCTCGTTAGTTTTTACACGTTTAGAGAGTCTGAAAAAATGTAAAAGAAGAATCGAGGGAGTACCTTTTTCATAGATAGTCTAATCGGTTTGAAAAATGGGTAAAATGTCACTGAAAAGATGTATATTCAAAATCATTTTAACGAGTGTGACAAAGACAAGATCACTCAACAATCTTTTCAATTTTAAGGAGTCTGAAAAGAGCTTAACTATGGATTCACTGCCTTTTTCTGGATTTAGTCCCCTTAGCTCGAAAAAGTATAAAATTTACCGAGGAGAACTCTCCTGATGAGATGAATCTCCTGAGGCTTACCTTTATCCTCTATAATCTACAGGCTGGAAAAATGGGTAAACTCATGCCAGAAGATGTTCTTCTATACCAATTTAATGAGTGTGAAGGAACAAGGTCACTCAATGATCTTTTCAATTTTAGGGAGTCTGAAAAGAGCTTAACTATGGACTCTATGGGGGTCCCTTTTTCATAAGTAATATTCAGGGAACGAAAAAGGTTATAATCCAAAACCAAAGAGAATGTTCCTTTTTCATAAATTTAGTCCCTCGGGCCCAAAAAAGGGTTAAAATTATACCTGAGAATACTCTTCTTGCGAACCGAAGTTCCTAGAGTATACCTTTATTCATACAATTGACCATTTGGACCGAAAAAGGGGTAAACTACCGAACATATGTGCCTTCAATTTTGAGTTTGGAAAGCGTGAAGGGAAACAAGATCACTCAGTAATCTTTTCATTTTTAGAGAGTTTGAAAAGGGCTTAAAGAAGACTCCAGGAGGTTACTTTTCTCAGTTAATCTAGACAAGATTGAAAAGCATAAATGTAGTCTCTTGGTATGTTGCTTTCGGATTTCAAAGAGAGCTTGAAATTCAACAAAGCGTTCTCATTTTGGGAATCCAAAGGGTGAGGCCAAAAGTGATGGTGCATCAGATGAATGAGGCTCAAACTCGTAATCATGACAGGACTAACAAGGAATCCTGAGACTAAAGTCATTATAGACAACATCGATGCCAAAATGCAACAATGATCTATCAAGGGCATCCATGTAAAGGTAGTCTCTACCACCCAATCACAACACTGATAAAGCCACAATGAAGGTTCCTTGTCTCACTTTGGTGTGATCGATCCTATGGCAAAGAGGAAAAGACAACGAGATGCAGAAAGTGGAGGTGAAAACCCAACTTATATGCAAAAAGTTGGAAAAAATGAATTTTACCAAAGGATTTTTAAAGTGACCCACCTCCCCAAAAGTTACCAAACCAAAAGGCAAAGCGTATTGTAACATCCAATAAGAAACTCAGGAACAAAATTAAATGATTTCCAATCTAGAAAAAATGACAAAGGGGGTCAAAAACGTGGAAAAAGGGGCAAAAAAAGTCTATAAATAGAAGTTGACAACTCATTTTCACCATTGCAATTTGAAAATTAACCAAAAGGTAAAAATATCCCTTTTCTAAAGAATTTTATTCTGGGAGCTTCAGTGGATGAAACAAACTTCTGCTCAGACCAAGTAAGTACAAATGTACCCCTCCTGCATTTCAATTCTTTCTTTGGTCATTTCTTTTTGTTTTTGAGGGGGTGCACTCTCCCAAAAAGGGAGGGCCTGCATGTACGTGGGTTGTCCAAGGACAACCCGCATATGTACGTAAGAAGAAAATAGTCTGCTAGCATACATACACGATTGTGGCCAAAACAACCCACGTACACCCTCAAAAGTCTTGAAAAAATTAAAGCGCAAGAGCTAACTCCCTTTTGAACTTCCATGGAACAATATGTATGTACATTGGATGGATAGGGAACACGAGGACATCGATGTATTGGTCGATGAGGACCCTGCTACCATTTCCACATTGAAACAATATGGGTTGTGGAAGTTCTTCTAGTGTCCATTTATGAGGGCACAACCCAGGCTACTGAATGCCCTGGTCGACTACTAGCATCCGGATGCAGAGGCATTCATGATAGAGTGGCATTCGATGACTCCAACGACTGGGGATATTTACTTCTTGATTGGCCTCTGAAGGAGAGGGGAACCAGTCAATCTACATAAATTTCCCCCCGGGCCTTTCAACATTGAAGACTACATCAGGATGTACTGTGAGGCCGACACTGAGAAGGTAGGTTATCAAGTGCCCATTAGAAAGATCACCAGTTTGACACTGAGGGTGATCCTACTACTTATTGGGTGGATTACTGGATCCACGACCCTTCACTAGTCTTCCTAGGTGCACATGCATTGTGCGATTCAGTTCCACGAGAGTGCCCAGTCTGAGTCCCAAAGAGACTGTATGGGGGCATGTTGTTGGGTATGTGTTATATTCTTTTTCGGCACATGGTTTTTTGCTGATGGTTTTCTATTTTCGGTTAAGGAATTAGGGTTGTTGACTAATCCAAGTCATTGGGTTAGGGTTTTGGATTCCATTAGATCCTATATGTATATTGTATTGTAAATAATGTATCATGATGAATGACTATAGAATATGTTGGTTTTCCCAGTTTGGGTTTCCAAGGGAAAAATATTTTTGTAATGTTTGTATTTTCCATTGTATCTTTTTTGTTCTTTTACTGAAAATATGTTTGCAGTAAATATTGTACAAGGTTAAAATCTACATTGGTATCAAAGATTTGTTGGCTTCAGGGGGACGCCTTTGTGGTCAAGGGTTTGTCTTGGGACTGTGATAATCTTTGTTATAGTGGGAGATCTATGGTATTGATTTTTTAGGTGAAAAGAAATGGCAAGCAATTTGAATATGGAGGTCAAGAAGTTTAATGGGAAAAATTTTGAGCTATGGAAGCTCAATATGGAATATCTGTTGGTGGATAGAGATCAGTGGATCATGGTAGATCCAGGTACTGCACCTACAGGAACTTCATCACATGACTAGAAAAAGTTGGATCAGAAGGCAAACAGAACAATCCGACTATGTCTCTTAGATTTAGTATTACTGAATGTGTCAGAGGAAGCTACAACCAAGGATTTATGGGATAAGTTGGGGAATTTGTATCAGTCTAAGTCCCTAGTGAAAAAAATATTCCTGAGAAAGAAGCTATATAACCTAAGGATGAGATATGGAGACTCGGTGGTAGAGAATTTGAACACCTTAAATACTGTGGTAAGTCAGTTAGTATCTATTGAGATTAAAATTTTAGATGAAGATAAATGTATCAGTTTACTGTGTTCTTTACCAGACTTGTGGGATAGTCTAGTTGTGGCCATAGGTAGTAATACAACTTCCTTGAAGTTTGATGAAGTGGTCTCATATTTTTTGTTGTAGGATATGAGACGAAATAATATGGAAGGACAGAGCACAAACACATTATTTGCAAGAGGACGTTCCTAGGAAAGAAATAGATCTAAGTTCTCAAGTGGGAGATCTAATTGTAAGGGTAGATCTAAATCTCCTAGAAAGTTTGTAAATCTATGTTGGAGATGTGGAAAAGAAGGGCACTACAAGAAGTAGCGTAGATCCAAAGTTGAGAAAAAGAAGGGATCTAAAGAATCTTCTTCTATAGAAGAAAATACCTCCAAGGAAGAAGGAGGGGACGTGTACTTGGTTTCTTCAAGAACACATGCAGATCATGAGGCATGTTTGGTTGAATCTAGTGCATCCTTTCATAGGACTCCCCATAGGGATTGGTTATACGATTATGAAAGGTACGATGGAGGTAATTTTTTCTTAGGTGATGATTCGACAACCATAATCATTGGACGAGGAAAAGTCAAGATGAGGCTCATATATGGAAGGATTAGAACATTTCCTGGTGTTCTACACATCCTAGGTTTGGATAGAAAATTAATTTTTTGTAAGAAAAATGGACAATGCAGGGGCAAAAACAATATTTGAAAAGGAAACCTGCAGGATGGTTCCAGGAGCAATGGTGTTGTTGAAGGGAGTTTGGTTTGGAACTCTGTATAAGTTGCAAGGAAGCACTGTTAGTGATGGGTGTAATAGTTCCATTGTTCCTAATATTGGAGTTGAAGTAGAAAGAACTCCTACTATCTATGAAGAAAAGGTTATGTTGTGGCATCAAGGACTTGGGCATATCGGAGAGAAGGGTCTTCGAATACTACACGGTAAAGGTATGGTTGAAGGTATTTCTAACTTCTCTCTGGATTTTGATTTCTATGAACATTGTCTATATGGGAAGTAGAATCGGGTAAGATTCCCCTTTGGTGCAACGAGGGAAGAAGAAATTTTACAGCTAGTTCACAGTGATGTTTTTGGACCTGTGTCGGTCCCATCATTGGGAAAATCTTTATGTTTTTTGGACCTGATGTTTATAGATGACTTCTTGAGAAATACTTGGATATATTTTCCTAGGAAGAAATACGAAGTCTTTGACAGGTTTAAAGAGTTTAAGGCTCTTGTTGAGAATCAAACAGAGAAAATAATTAAGGTGTTGAGGACAGATAATGGTGGAGAGTTTTGTCAGAATGAATTTGAATAATTTTGTAAGAAGCGCGGTATAGAAAGGTAAAATACTACTCCATATACACCTCAATAGAATGAATTTGCAAAAAGGATGAATAGGACATTGATGGAAAAAGCAAGGTGCATGCTCAGTGGTGTCAGGTTAGGGAAAGAGTTTTGGGAAGAGGTAGTGGGTATTGCATGTTACCTGGTCAACATATCACCCTCATCAACATTGGATGACAAGACCCCATAAGAGGTATGGACTGGTAAGTAACCTTCTCTCCCACATCTCAAAGTATTTGGTTGTGATGCATATGTTCATGTTCCAAAGGAAAACATGAGTAATCTAGATAAGAAGGCCGAAAAGTGTATCTTTATTGGATATAAATATGGTCTCAAAGGTTATAAGATTTGGAGCCCAACAACTAAGAAGGTAGTGTATAGATGAGATGGGGTATTTAGAGAAATTAAGGATGTTGTTAAATAGGAAGTCCTACCAAGTAAGGAAGAACCAGAGAAAATAGAGTTTGATTTAAAGGATGATGAATTAGACTCTACAGAAGAACATGAATCAGAAGAATAAGATCCTCATACTCCAGTATTGAGGAGATCAGTTTGAGAAAGAAGGCTACTGGAAAGGTATACTTCATCTCATTTCCATTCAAATTTTTCTTTGTCTATTACTGATGATGATCCTAGAACTGTCAGGGAGGCAGTGGATTCAGAGGATGGAAATCTATGGAAAAGGGCCATGGATGAAGAAATGACATCTTTGGATAAGAATGAGGCTTGGGATCTAGTGTAGTTTCCGACTGGAAGAAATCACATTGGAAGCAAATGGGTATTTAAAAATAAGTTGAATGTAGAAGGAAAAGTGGAGAAAGACAAATCTCGGTTAGTAGCAAAGGGTTATTCCCAGGTTGAGGGAATTGATTTTGGTGAGATTTTTTATCCTGTTTCCAATTTATCCTCTATAATATTTTTGTTATCTATTGTTGATGCATTTGATTTTGAAGTAGGACAGATGGATGTGAAGATAAAATTCCTACATGGGGATTTGGAAGAAGAAATCTATATGAAGCAACCAAAATGTTATGTTGTGAAGGGAAAGAAGGAGCTGGTATGCAAGCTGAAAAAGTCCCTGTATGGTTTAAAACAATCACCAAGGATGTGCTATCAAAAATTTGATAATTATATGTTGGGACTTGGCTTCACAAGAAGAAAAGAGGATCACTGTGTGTATTTTAAATTAATTGGTGATCATTTGATTTATTTGGTCTTATATGTGGATGAAATGTTGCTGATAGGAAACGACAAGGAGATTATCCAGGATGTGAAAACTTAGTTGTCCTATAAATTTGACATGAAGGATATTGGTGCTTCAAATTTCATTTTGGGAATGAAAATTAAAAGAGATCGAAAAAGAGGAAACTCTGGTTAAGCCAGAGAAAATATGCTGAGACAATATTGCAGAGGTTTAATATGCAGGAATGTAAACCGGTCAAGGATCCTATTCCTGTTGGTGTAAAGTTATCTCTGGACCAGTGTCCCAAGACACATGAAGATGAGGACATGTATCGTGTTCCATATGCGAGTGCAGTTGGTAGTTAGATGTATGCAATGTTCTGTACTATATCGGACATTGCATATGCAGTGGGAGTTTTGAGCAGGTATATGTCAAAACCAGGGAAGGAGCATTGGGCAGCAGTAAAAAGGGTTTTCAGGTATTTGCGTGGCACTGATAGCTATGGATTGTGCTATGAAGGAAGACCTAGATTGAACAGAGTGGTGGATATACATGGGTTTGTGGATGCATACTGGGATGGAGATCTAGATCGTAAGATATCTACAAGTCGGTATGTGTTTAACCTGTTTGGAGGAGCAATAAGTTGGATGAGAAAAAGACAAGTTGTAGTGGCACTTTCAACTACAGAAGTTGAATACATGGTAGCCACTCATGCAAGTAAGGAAGAAATATGGTTACAAAGATTGTGTTTAGGTATTGGTTTGGTACAACAAGCTGTAAGGATAGAGTGTGACAGTGAGAGTGCAATTTGTCTGGCGAAGAACCCGACTTCTCATTTAAAGACAAAGCATATTGATATTCAATATCACTTTGTGAGAGACACGATTGAAGAAAATAAAGTATCATTTATGAAGGTGGACACTTTGAAGAATGTTGTAGAATCATTAACAAAATCTGTGAGCATTGAGAAGTTCTCTTGGTGTAGAGGATCCATGGGCATTGCTTCCTTGGATTGTTGACTATGTAACCCTATAACCCCATGTATGCAAAGAAAAAAACAAGTGGGAGAATGTTGGGTATGTGTTATATTCTTTGTACGAGTAGTAGTGTTAGAGGGGGGGTGCATGGGCAACACCCCTGAAAAAAAAAATTCTACCTCGAGAAACGTGTCACATATTTAGGTGGTTTTTCGGCACATGGTTTTTTTCCAATGGTGTTCTATTTTCGGTTAAGGAATTAGGGTTGTTGACTAATCTAGGTCATTGGGTTAGGGTTTTGGATGTCGTTGGCTCCTATATGTATATTGTATTGTAAACAATGTATCATGATGAATGAATATAGAATATGCTAGTTTTCCCGGTTTGAGTTTCCAGGGGAAAAATATCTATGTAATGTTTGTATTTGCCATTGTATATTTTTTGTTATTTTACTAAAAATATGTTTGCAGTGAATATTATACAAGGTTAAAATCTACACATGTGGCCTCCTTCCCAGAAGTATGTATATGGGAAGCATTGTTGCCACGACAAGGGGGAGGGAGGACCATGGAGGCCATCGATGACAAATTCTTCGACTGGTGGGCATAACAGATTCCAGCCATAGAGGACTAACCTTATGCTGAAATCAAATTTTCCAAAGATTCGAACATGCCCGTGCCTCTCGGAGAGGAGAGAGGAGAGATATGTAACATGTTTTTTTATAGTTTTTTAATTTTTAATTGTTTTTATATATATCATTTTTATATGTATCAAAGTACTAAATTTTGTATCTGTTATTTATAGATGTGGACCAGTGTGCCTGACGGACTTCACGAGGACTCGATGACGTCCTTGACCAGAGGCGAGACCAGTAGCAACCGGTGGACCAACAGCCATAGGGGGACCTCTAACTAGAGAGGCTGAGAGAGTATTGAGGTAGGTGGAGCGTAACCTCACTGCGCTCACTCGTACAGTTCCTATGGCCAATATCGAGGATCTCCCACCTTCCATGCAACTTCATGTAGTGGGGGTGTCATGGACTTGGGTCCATATTTTTCGTCATTTGGCCAACACCGTCGTTCACTACGGCAGGACCAATAGGCCCTGAGCTTAGATAGGCCAGAATATTATGTGACGAGGGCACCTTTGTATATTTTTGAGGGCATAATCCTAGTGAAGTATACCGAACCTTATTTTTGAGGCGTTCGCATGCACCTATGTACTCATGACATTTTTTGACACACACACACACACACACACATATATATACATCTTTATCATCTTATGGATCACATTTTTTATAAATGTATGTATATGTGTATGTGTGTGCTTCGTTTTATGTGTGTGCAACATGGAAATGTAATACTTGATTAGATAGAGTATCTGTCATTTGATTTAATCTCCTAGGAACATGGATGTATGTAATGTAATCAAAGTAATTTTCTAAGAGACATACGCTAAGGAAGCGTCGGTGCAAAGTAGGATCATAAATGTGGTAAACTCCATTTAACTGGCACACAACCAACTGGGCATCTAAGTAGACCCGAAGGTGAGAAATTCCATGCGAAAAAGTGTCATGAAGAAACTCTATCACTACGTTGTACCCGACGACATTGTTTGTGGTGTCACCTAGATAGATACCTTCAGAACATAACAATTGGCCTCTAGGTGTGAAAATCACCCAAGCTGTGGAAGAAAGCCTCCGAGTGTGTCGGCTAGAACCATTCACGAACCCAAAGAATGCCTCTGATTCACTTGACATATTCCATAGTGAAAAATATGACATAAATAATGACACGTCCATAAAACCAAAAAAGAAAAAAAATTGCATAAGAACTATACATATGTACAAGAAGTCACCTAGGCGACCAACCTAAGAGTAATACTTCTTGAGGTAGAGCCCATTTCTAGGCTCTGCCAAGGAATTTCCCTCAAATTCAACTAGAGGGTAAGCACCCTTCTTTAAGACCTCTTTCACAATGAAAGGTATGAACCACATGTGTTTGAACTTGCCTGCCCCTAGGGGATCCTTGTATTGATCATAGACCAGGACAAGATCGCCTTTGGATAAAATACGAGGATGAGAAAATTGATCATATTGACACTTGAATCCTTTCTTGTGAGCCTCATTGGCTGAGGCTGCATCATGACATTTCTCATTGAGTTGCTCAATATATAATAGGCATTCCTCAAGCAGTGAAGTGTCTAGCAGTAATTTCACTGCCAAATTTAAATACAAGATTTGACACTCAGTAGGAAAGAATGCTTCCATCCTGTATATGATTTGAAAAGGTGAGAACATGGTGGCAGTCTTCACAGGCATCCAATCATCCCATAATGCCAAGTACAACATCAAATGCCAATTTAACTTGGCATAATTTACCGTTCGCTGAAGAATAATCTTGAGAGGCTTATTCATAGCTTCAACTTGACCATTCACTTGTGGGTAGTAAGGTGATGAATGTTCTTTCCTCAACCCAAGCTTTTATTTTAACTCGGACATCATTTTTTTTTGGAAGTGACTGCCATGGTCAGTGACAATCTCCTTCAAGATGTTGAATCTTGCTACTATATGGTAAAAAATGAAAAGAGTCATTTTTTCTCCATCATTGTTAAATGTTGGCATAGCCTCGACCCACTTTTTGAAGTAGTCTAACACTACGATGATGTAACAATTCCCCCTATGTGAAGCCAGGTGACATGTAGTTAAATAAATCCCCCACTTAGTGAAGTGACCAACATCGATGACAGAAAACATGGGAGGAGGATGTGCCCACATCTTCCGAGAGAAGATCTAACACATGTGGCACTTCTTGACTGAATCAATGCAATCTTTAATTAACATAGGCCAAAAGTAACTGAAACACAGAATCTTTTGGGTTGTTTCCAGCAAAGAAAAATGACCACCACATGCTCCAGTGTGACAGTCGTTAAGAATGAGCTCTGATTCCTCGTGTATAAGGCACTAACGAAGAATGCAATCTACACCTTGACGATACAAAGTGTCCTCGAGTATGAGATAGTTTCATGTCTGATGGTGAATTCGTCGACGCTCGTCGTGGGAAGAAGAAGCAGTGAAATTCAAATTCTGGAGATAGACTAGTATATCTTCATACCAGGGGTCCGAAGATGTGATCGAAAAAATATATCCTTTGATATGCGGTTATTCGGGAGTGACATCACTTGATTCGACCAAAAGTTCTGAGATAAGTTCCGCAAAGGCCAACAACTTTTTGGATTTTGCGAAAACAAAATCCAAGTCAAGTTCCTATAGGATTACAATCCATCTACTGATCTTTCTGCCAATGACCCGTCTTGTCAACACATATTGAAAAGGATTCACAACAATAATGATGGTGGTATTGCGAAGAAAAATGTAATGATAGAACCGCTAGACAACATGCACTGCTACCATAGCAAGATTCTCAACATGGGAATAATTGATTTCCATCCCAACCAGGCCTCGACTTAGGTAATAAATGACATGCTCCTCAAGAAGATCGTCCTCTTGAACCAATACCTTGTTGATGGTCGACTCTACAGCAGCTAAGTACAAAAAGAAATATATGTTATAATTGGGAGGTTGGATCAGAGGAGAAGATATAAGGGCATGTTTCAACGCTTTAGAAGAGAGATGAGCAGCTTCATCCCAATAGAATGGGACTCCCTTTTACAACAAATGCATAAACCCTTTAGTGATCTCGGCTTAGTTTGCGACAAAACTCCAAAGAAAGTTCGCTTTCCCCTGTAAGCTCTGAAGCTGGGGTATTGTGCACGAGGGATGCAATTGAAATATCGCCTCAACCTTAAGAGGATCAACCATGATCCCTGTTGTCAAAACAATGAAACCTAATAGATGACCTGAGGTCATGTAGAAAATACACTTGTTAAGATTCAAGCGAATATGATAGTAGTGACATCATTCAAATATTAGTCGAAAGTGTGTGGGATGATCAGATCTCTTACGAGAGCATGATCCTAGATCATCGAGATAAGAATCGACTATGTGTATAAGGTCGTGGAAAGCAAACGACATTGGCCACTAAAAAGTGGCTCCAACATTCTTCAGGCCAAAAGGCATCTTATGATATGTGAATGTGCACCAAGGACAAATAAAAGTTGTTTTATGTTGGTCTTCATATTTGATCTGTATCTGGTTATATCCAGAAAAACCATCCATGAATGAAAAGACCTCACAGCCTATGCATTCATCAACGATCTGATCAATGAATGGGGTGGGAAAATTATCTTTCGGATAGGCCTTTTTCAAGTCATAGAAGTCCATACACACGCAAATCGTACCCTGTTTTTTGTTAAACAAAACGAGGTTTGACACCCATTCTGTCAACTGTACAGGGTAGATAAAACCGGCTTTAAGATTTTTTTCTACTTTAGCCTTAATTGCTGTCGCTTTTTGAGGATTTACCAGATGAAGTTTCTATCAGACTGGATTGGCATCAGGATAAGTCATTATTTCATGTTCGATGATTATTGGGTCTATGCCTGGCATTTCCTCATAAGACCAGGAAAAAATGTCCCGAAATTCCTTAAATAAATCCATATAAATTCAAATCTCTTTGGGGGAACAATCTGCTCCAAAAAACAAATTCTCCACGACACCAGGGGTTCTGGAGATATTAAAGGGAATTGTTTCAACAATACTTTCCATATTACCCTCAACATAAAATGTGTGCGTAGCTAGAGGATTAATAGGACAAGACCTATCTCCATTCATAGTCAAAACAAATTCGTCTGCTTCTATTCTTCTTAACTCTGGGAGGAAGTATGATCTATGATGGAGATCATCCCAAGGTCTGTCTAGACTAGTAAATGCCTCAAGGATTTCCTTGTCTGAGGGTAAGACCAGTTCTAAATAATATGTAGTGGAAAGAGAACCTTGAGCCCAAATAGGCTCAAGAACTGGATCTAACTCCTGTGCAGGAGTCAGATTGAGGTTGGCTGAAGATTGTTGGACAATGTTGTACACAACTTCTATCATAGACAAGGGCATGGACATGCCTAAATGCCCTGTCCCTTCCATCAAAGCTGATGGGGAAGGAAGAGTCCAAGGATCATGAAAGTAAGTCGTTCGAAATGACGACATTTGAAAAATTTCATCCCTAGGCTAGTCGGGGGAAGATGATATAAGTTTGACATTGCCACAAGGAGGAAGATAATCGAAAGTACGCATCAACAATGGACACAAACCAACCCCTATGATGACGGTGTTGAGATGAGGATTATCAATCATCGAAACTGTGGATGCCCCTGATGAAGGGTCAGGATGGGAGAAGGAAAACTAGTCAATGGTCACAATTTGGTCCTTGTGTGGAAACAAAAAGACCTAAAAGATTGTAGCAACCACTGCATGCATTGCATAGGTCCAACGCCTTCTGAAAAAATGGTGGTATTCGAGAGGTGCATCAACTACTTTAACTTTGATGCACACGATCTTTCCTCCTAACTACACGAGGAAAGAAGAAATGATTCCGTGTGCTCTAAACGAACGACCATCAAATGTCATAAGAAATGTAGGAGATGAAGAAAAAATAGGTTGGCCAATGGCATTCCAACATGCCAACGAAATCACACAATTTGAGGAACCCTCGTCAACCACCGTATGGAAAATATTCCGAGTAAAATATTCTATGGTGTAAGACACTACTATCTAGAATGCAACATGGTAAGGAAGACGAGGTTTCAAGTTAGTTGGATTGAGAACGATCACTCCCGGGTTACAAGTCTCTACATATCCCAAGGAAAATAAAAGAGATTTTCTCTGCAAAGGGCAGCTCTAGAGGAATTCAAAAGCGAACATCACGCAAGGGGTTTGTGCCAAACTTCCACAATAGAGTAGTTCTAGGAAACCCTCACGGTCAGATTGTGAGAAGCTTTATTGAACATCCCTTTCAGGATGCGTGTCAATGTTTCTCCCATCATTTTCTCAATATAGAGAGGAACAGGTGGGTTTGTGGTTTGTTTACCCTTTTTGACATATTCTGACATTCTATAATCTCGGGAGTTGTTCGATATGTGAGTGTCACCTTTCAACATGTAAAAATTCATGACCGAGGTATTACCAGTAGACGCAGGGGGTCCCTGACTGCCCCCTTTCGCGCTTGAGGATGATGAATCTTGAGCCATGTTTTTCCCATGTGGAAATGGGTTCGTCAGCACAACAGGATGTTTCTCTGCCAATAACTTATGATCCTATGCAAGTAGAGGGCACAGGTGAGCCAGATGGTCCTCCATGCAAAGGTTACACATATACTTCGACTTTCTCTTCTCTATTTCCCCCCCGCCAACATTGTTATTAGCATTTTTTTCCTCTTTACCCTTCTTATTTCGTTGTTTCTTATTTCCTTCATGCTACTGGTTGGCCTTCGGGTTTGTAAAATACACACTGTGTACGCTTGATGTTTGGGTAGGGGGAACAACTAAACTGGAGGTCTAGTTGTATGTTGTCTGTTGTATCGACAATTGTTGCAACTGATTTGACAACATATCGATGGAATTTCCTTGTGTTGAGCCAACAATGCCATTGACACGGGGTCCAGAATTTTGTTTGGCCTTGTCAAGGATGGACCTTGGTGCATATGGAAAAATATCATAGAGCATGCCAGACTGAGAATAAATCAGTTTGATCTATTGCGCTCTCATTTTCGCTTCCTCCTATGAAAACACTCCATAAATTAAAAAATCCTTGGATACAACTGGTACCAAAGACTTCAGGAACCACTCCAACAAGAAGTTTGGTGGGACCTGTACCTTCACCAAACTCTTCTGGCACTGCTATTCTCATATGTGATTAGAGATATGGTCGACCTTAGTCTACTCAAAGTTGGCCAGCAATTCGGTGCCAACATCGTATCTCACGGGTAGCTCGAAATGGTTTAGGAAGACCATCACCAAGTTGTTAAAGTAAGAATACCTCGAGCGATCCAGCTCAATATACCATTTCACGACACCTCTGATAAGAGTGCGTTTAAAAAGGAAAAATTGTATGGAGTTGTCTCGTAGTGAGTTTGATGAGCACCATAAGTGGAAATTTGTCACGTGATCACCTGGGTCTTCACCAGGCTTGCCTTTGAATTTTGGAATATCCGAGGGAAACTTAGTTGACATTTTGGGCCAACGTGGATCATGAAAAATTGGGTCATTTAGCAACCTTGAAAAGTCTCACAGATGTAGCATTGCCAGAAAAGGTAGTTTGGGTTAAGTACTATGTACAAGAAAAAGGGGGCCTAGAGTTTGACTAGCACCAAGTTGCCATGAAAATTTGGGTTGTTGGACAGGGTTCTAGTAGAAACCATGGCCTTGGCCAGTGTATGGAAACTGTGTTTTTTGGGATATCATCGATTGATTCCCATAATGGGACGATGTGGGTTGGGTGGGGATTTCTCCCTGTGTTGTGTTCCAAGGATTTTGGAAGGGCATGCCCCCAGCCGATCTGACGGGCATAAGTACTGAGCCCTACCCAGGGTTCCATTGACCATGGAAGGGGTTTCCCCCAACCCACATCCCTTGTGATGGAACTGATCCCTGCCAAGGATTCCAGAGTCCTTGTGAGGAGAAAACTCATGTACTTGCCCCCTGTGTAGGAATATTACCCTGCACAAAATTCTTTTGTCCAAAACCGGGGTTCCCCCCTAGCCGAGACAACATCCCAAGAAAAATCATTATTACCAAATGCGTCGAAAAAATAGAATGACATGGATCCCACTGACGTAGTGTAAGATGAATGTCCTAAGTTGCCTGCTCCAAACAAGTTGTAGTTAGAATTCAGCCCGATGGGCTGCTGGAAAGGACCACTAAGCGAGGGGGACAGAGGAGGTATATGACCCCCACTGTAAGGAATATCATTGAAGGGGATTAAAGTGCCTCGGGTAGACCCTTGCACGAGAGAGTTTGAGCTCCTTGCCCCCATACCCATGGTCTGTAAGGTGGAGTAGGTAAAGACTGAATTCGAAACGAAGCTAGGAATCCCATATGAAAATGGAGGGCCTATCACACTCTACGTAAATAGAGTAGTGGTTGTCACTGATGATGGTATCAGACTACTGCACGAGATAGAGGGATTCGATACCACTATGGTTCGAACTCACGAAGGTGGGTTAGGAGGAAAAATGCTCTCTAAGGTAGTATCTGAAATAGGAGTATGAGTACTCCCAGATGAAGTAGCAACATTTGATTCCATGGCTTCTTGTAAAACTATCTGATGCTATAAAGGTGTCACCTCAGGAGGGAAAACTTGCACTAAGATTGGCATCGACAAGTTTGTAATCAGAGGGTTGGTTGGCCCGAAAGATTCCTCTCCAAGGTCAGAAATAGTAGGTTCCTTCGAAGTTGAAAGATCTCCACTCGGAGCAGGTTTGGGCACAATTTCCTGCAGCTCGGTTGTTTCGAATGACCCTCATTGGTCAAGTCTTCATCATAATGGTGGCAGGGGTGGATCCAATGCAACCAATGAAATGACCTAAAGCCTTCGTGACCGATGGATCT
Source organism: Picea engelmannii (assembly GCA_009831015.1). Lineage (NCBI taxonomy): Eukaryota > Viridiplantae > Streptophyta > Pinopsida > Pinales > Pinaceae > Picea > Picea engelmannii. Next base: position 331,691 of record ML780799.1, read on the forward strand.
CTTAATATTCCACCTTGTGAAAAGATCAAATGACAGAGTAAGGCTTAACTAGCAACCAAGGACACACTAGAAAAATTCCTATAAGATAAATCAAGAAAACCACTATCTAGTAGGAAGAAAAGTTACGCCAACCAACACTAGAGAAACTTACCAGTGCAAGTGAAACTTGAACACGAAAGCACCCTCTGGGTATGATTTGCAAAGTGTGACCTAACATTTGCACTAGGTACCATGGTATACCCCCACAGTCACCCATGTAAGTCTCTAGAAAATGGGCAACTAAGTTTCCAGCTCATAAACAATCACCAAGTTGGTATAGTCGACAGTCGGGTGGACTGCAATGAGTAGGATAACAAGTCTAAAAAATATTGAGGGTATCGAAAGAAAGTGGTCTGGAAGAAAATAAAGGACCTCGAACAGATTTGAGGTCCACTAAGCTCTGTAGGAAAATCCAGGTTATAGTATTCCCACGACAGATCCTCAAAATGCGTTCCCCACTATGTTTAGTCTGGATTTGGAGGGGTTATCTCCATTGCCTTTCCTCACGCAACCTCATGTTTAGCCCCTATGTTAGAGGGGGGTCCTAGATAACTTTCACTTCACTGTAATTTAACACTCCCTAGCTCTGACTCCAATGTTTTTTTAATGGCATTGAAGAGTTTCCCCTCCAACCTAATTCAAGGCCCTAACTATAAACTAGTTGGTTGACCCTACAAGCATAAAAATTCTAATTAATTTTAGATTTAGCGTTCTTTTTAATGGATTTATTTACTCAAGGTATATGGAGGTGAAACTAGTGATGTTATGAGAGACGAAAAGAGGAGAAAAGACAAAACTTGAAAGAAAAATTACTTCTAGTCAAAAGTAAAGATTTACAACTAACTCTTTGTAACCAACTTTTCTTTAACTAAATTTTCCAAGATATTTAAAAAGAAGACCTAAAACAAATTTTCGCTTGACCACAAGCTACTTATGTTTCAAGAAATCAGTAAAGAACTTAAAAATTATACTCTTTTTCCTTTCTAGTGAAATAACCAACTCTAACTACTTTATCAAATTGATTTTTTTATTTTTTTTTTAAATCGCTTCAAACAGAAAAACTGAAATAAATCTTTTTTCTCTTTTTTCAAAGTAAATGAAAGGGGTAAAAATAACACCAAGACAAGACTGAAACAAATCTTTGGCCCACTGCGGATGAGAGGGAATCACTAAAGAAACCAAATAGGGAGATCAATGATTCAAAAGACTTTCTTAAAACCCTTTCAGAAGTAAACACAAGAAACTTCAAAAAAGACAAGTAAACTGAATTCTAACCCAAGATATGGTTGTAAAAACAAAGACTCTGAACTACATCAAGAAACCCTGAGAAGTATAAACTTCAATCAAGAAAGAAGTTGGATGCGTCTTTTTTTTTTCAAAAGTTTTCTTGAACCAGAGACGCTACAATTGATTCAACATCTTGTGTATGTATGTAGGCTGTTTACTGAACAAAGCACATATGTGCATGGGATGACTCAAGGAAGGGTGGGTACAACTCTGTATTTCTTTAAAAAAATAAAGAAATCGATAGTCTTATAGGGAAGGGAGAACTGGTATGGCACCTGAAGGTGACCAGAATCCATTAAAATACTCAGAAGACTCAACAGAAACTCAAAAGGAAGAAAAACCAATCAGACAACCAAAAATCCCCTAAAACCCTAGAGGCTTCCCCAGTATCGTCACCAGTTCTGCTAGTGGGAAAACCCCCCCTATGACTACACCAGGGTTCAAAATGTAGGAAGATAAATTAACTGTCTAAAAGTCAATTACTTCTCTAAACTACCCCAAACATACCAAAAGGAATACAAGAAAAGAAAATATGAGGAAGATCGGGTAACTATACCTCTACTCCATGTCTCGTGATACCTCCTCGCGCTTGGAAGTTCTGTTGACTGCACACCTCCTCCCTAGGCTGACCTACATCCATATATTGACAAACAGAAAACTACAAGCATGATATTCCATATACAACTTAGGGTTAGATGTTAGAATGAAAAAACATAAACCAATAAAAGCATTCAATACACCATGATTTGGGTCAAGAAAAGTAATTATTTTATTGATAACTGAATGATTATACCTTTACAATCAAAGCCATCTACCGTTCCGTGAACCTGTTCTGGGATCCTCTTCACCAAGCTCCAAGTGCACCTTTGTATAAGATTCTCCTCTCAACCTTATGACCTCTTCTTGGGAAGTGAATGGGTCCAATGGAGGGAGAAAGGGCTAATGATGGAATGTTGAGGCAATTCTCACAAAAGATATGCAATAACTTGGGCAAGGAGGGGAACTAAAATTGGGCAAAGTTTCACTATTCTTATGTGTAGATGTGAAATGAGACCCCAACACCTCCTTTTATATGAAAAAAGGATGGTTATTCGGTTGGGTGACGGGATATGGTAGGTGGATTAGTTAGAAAACTACCCAATAGCCCATAATCTCAAAGAATTCCTTGCAACTTTTTATTTTTTACAACTTTTGCAAGTATACGAGGTCTGTAATGGTGCAACATGCATATGTACGCAAGATGTAGTGGTGCAACAAGAGTATGTACACGGGTAGTATTGGTGCAGGGCATGTACATCTTCTAAAAAATGGTTTTTTAAGAAGAGCAACTCAACAGTGCTTTGGCAAAAAATGCAAGTAAGAGGGCCAAAGTCTATGTATGCATGTGTAGATAAATTTAGGGTTATAACAATTGTGCAGTTTTCAAGTACAGGAATGGACCCATTAGACATGAAAATTGTAGAGAAAAAATAGTTAGTGGTTAAATAAGTGGACTACCAGTTAATTGCAGGGAACTTATACAAGTTAGGTTTACATGGAATATTAATATGATGTGCATTAGAGCATGAGAGGCCAATGAAACTCTTAGAAGAGAATGAAGGATTTGTAGGAGGACATTATGCAGGTAAAGATACTGTGCATAATATTTTGTGTGAAATTCTATAGTGGCCCACACTTCATAAGGATGCTAAAGAATACTCTCAACCATGTGATCTTTGTCAAATGGTGGAAAAACCATAAAAAATGGATGAGATTCCTTTTCACCCTCAGTTTGTGCTGCATGCATTTGATAAATGGGCAATAGGCTTTGTTGGATCGATTAACCCACCAATGAGAATATCATGATCTAGGTATATAATCACCGCGATAGAGTATATGACCAGATGGGAAGAAGCAACACCAGTCCTAGACTACACCGTAGAGAATGTTGCATGGTTTCTATTTGAGAATGTAGTTACTTGATTTGGATTCCCATGTAGTATACTGAGTGATCAGGGGACACACTTCATGAATAAGACAATTGCAGCATTGATTGAGGAATTTGAAATTCATCATCAAAGGAGTATGAGATATCACCCTCAAGCCAATGGGACAGTAGAAGCATTTAATAAAATTATGGAGAATGCTCTGACAAAGATATGCAATGTAGGATGGGATGATTGGGACTTTAGGATCCCTGGAGTATTATGGGAATATAGGAACACAAGTAAAAAGTTGACTGGAAAAACACCTTTTAGGTTGGTGTATGGGCAAAAAGAAGTAATGTCGATGGAATTTATTGTGCCTCTCCTGCACATTGTAATGATTACTAATCTTTTGGACTTTGACATAGTATAGGAGATATTTTCACAGTTTCTACAACTTGAGGAAGACCGATTTGTCGCAGGGTTCCATCAACAAGTTCAGAAGGAAAGAGAAAATCCATGGCACGATAGACATATTAAATAGAAATTTTTTAAAGTGGGGGACTTGGTATTTCTATACGACATCAGGTTTATGCAAAATCTAGGAAATTTTTGAATGCATTGGTTAGGACGATATGTAATTAAGTATGTGACAGAGGTAGGTGTTGTGAAGTTGGAAACATTGAATGGTGAAGTCCTGGAAGGAATGGTGAATGGAGGTAAGTTGAAACTTTATAGGGATGACCAACCTCTTGCACACTAGGATTAATTACACAAGAATGAATGTACCATAGTAGTGTATTATAGTAGGCAAAAGAAAAATAAAAAAAAAGAAAGAAAAAGGGGAAAAAGAGAAAATAAAAACAAAGGAAAAACAAGAAAAAAATTAAGTAATTTACAACGACAGTAAGTGCGCATAAAAAGTGAGTGTTGCGTAGATGAATGAAACTATGTCGAAAAGGGAGATTACATATGGAGGAAAGGAAAAATGCGTAGAACAAGACCGATGACTGTTAAAGGCATTAAAAGGAGGAAACAATGAATAAAAATCATTAATTACAAGTCATAAAGATGATGCATAGTCATAAATGAAAAAATCCATTGGGGATCATGACAGGCTGGTGATACGAGGAAAAAATCAAGTGGAATATTTGGTAACAAAGAAACATTAAATCACACATTAAGAACAAAATTAGTGGATTATACCATCAATCTAGCCGTGAATGTATAAGGACAACTGTCGAAGGTTTATAAAAGAACATTCATAAGTGTTGTAAGAATAAAGAGCAGATCATAGGTGAAATAGAGCCAACACAAAGAAGTTGTAGAGGTGAAAAGGGGGAGCATTAGTCGTAGAGAGAAAAGGCACTGCAAAAAGTATCGATGAGGAGTGTGTGAGGCTATGTGAACAAACAAATGGATTTGGACACAACTGATGATGAATCTAGAGCTGAAGGAAAATGAGGAAATAGTAAGAAGTGGACAAGAGAAGGTGTAGAAAGCCAATGAAAGAAAAAAAACTCTGCCACCGACGGAATGCATGTCGTCCATCCTTGTGAACTAATAGTTATATAATGAGATAAAGTAGATGAGGGAAGAGAAGAAGCATATCACACATTGATTGGAACCCCTACAGGATGAATCACTTAAGATAACAGGGGGATTGGAAGTGACACACAACATGGTGAAGCAAGCCAAAAAATATTATGAGGATAAGCTTATGATGCTAATGGTACATGTCATAGAATAAATCTTGGAGATGGAGGCTGAGGAATAGAAAGAAGTTGTTATAGCCCGAGAGACATTGAAAAAATTTATGAGGTAATGGAAGGGAGCGATGCAAAAATCATGAGTGGCTTAGGATGAGACACAAGTGAGTGTTGGGGGCTTGTTGGATAAGCATTTTGGATGCAATTTTGAGAAATATCCTAAGGGTTGAGGAGTGCACAGTTAAGGCTCATTCAGGATCAAAGTGCGTAGTAAAGGTGCATTCAGGATCAAATTGCGTAGTAAAAGATAATTTGGTGATGAATAAGGAAATAAAGCAAGGAAATAAATCAAGGAGATAAAGCAATAAAAACAACCTGCAGACAAAAAGGAAAGAAAAACAACATGTAGACAAAAAGGAAGGAAAATCAACATGTAGGAATGAAGGCAAGAAAAGCACGCACAAATTGTGTGTTGTCATGAATTGTAATGAGTCATAATGAGTTGTAATAGGGTTCTGGGATAATCTAGTATGGTTTTTATCCGTAAATGTTGTGTATAAATATGCAATGGGTTGGGAAGAATAGGTTGTTGCTGTTGAGAGAATAGGCTGAGAATGAGAGAGAGTATATGTTTGAAGGTTTAGGGGAGATTTTACATAGAGGGGATTGCACTATAGAGAAGATATGAAGTATGGGGAATGTTATCATGATGTATCTATTGTATCATAGTGTGCAAGATTGAGATGATTGCATGAAGAATAATAAATAATCTAACCATTTTGGACGTAGCCCAAGGATTGGGTAAACCACATTAAATCCTGTGTCTGAAAATGTCTTTTTATGTGATTGCTCATGGATGTTCTATTTATGCATGATTATATCTATCTCTATTTTTTATATGAATGATTCCCATTAATTATGAATGTTCCAGTGAATGGTCTATGTCGCAATGTGCGTTATGATGGTGTTGTATAATTGAGTTTACCAATTAATCAAGGGAGAAGAGACACAAAATATTGCACACAGGGTATATAAGTATCAATGAATATGTTGATGAACTCATATCCCCTCATCTTTATAGAAAATTGGTTCTTACAATACCAATAGATACCTCGTGTGAGACTTCACTTGCATGCAGGTGATGTCGAAAGGTCTGGTCTCTGAAGGGTTTTGTGGTTACATAACTTGAACCTAGGGCATTACAACCATGTGGCAACACCTTCCTCTCCCATATGTGGTTGTAGGGTGTGTTCCTATCCCTTCTGATTCATTCGAGGAAGATCCATCATGTTGAGTTAAAACTTGAAGTACTAGTGGGGGAATATAGACGGTTGGCTTCGAGGAAGTGTCGACTGTTAGAGTTAGGTTGTAACTACCCAATTACATTGTTTTCAATAAAAGAGTTATATTTTCCCCCATACATGTGTAAATTGATTCAATATGTTGATATATGTTAGTTTGCTTCATATACATGAATGTTTTCACATTATATGTATGCTTTGGATTCATAACTACCTTGTTGCAACATAGAATTGGTCTTGTTTTGCAGGTTGATACCAGTGGATATCAGGAGAAAAATCAAAGGTTGAAAGCGAGGATCGACATCAGACGTATGATACAAGGTGTGAAGTCTCTCCTTCTCTCCTTCTCTCTTTCTATCGTCAAAGTAGTTATTTTCTTATTGCATTTTTTTGTGTGAGGGTAGATTCTGTCTTTTACATATGGTTTCGCTCTACTATGACATGACCCAAGGTCACAGGGGAAAAATAGAATAACATAATTGGTGACCATACTGTGGATTCTTTTCTCCTAGTTTGGGTCGGTATTAGGGTGTCTTCTGTTGTCTTTGACTTCTGTAATTTTTTGTATTTTCTAGGCGTTTCTTTCAAAGCATCTGCCATATAGAAACTTTTTCTAAGTTTCTAGAAGGCTCCTTATGGATTGAATTTTTTATTTTGTCAAGTTTTACTGATCCATCCACTCTGTATCCCTTTATGAGTCATGAATATCCATGATTATCCCTTGTATGACCCACTGATGTTCGTTAGTCCTAGTGTACATAGTCATGTATCTGTGTAAGAAGCATGTTTTTTAAGCCTTTCTCTCTATTATGGGATGGTCTGGTTTGGTTCTTTAGTATAATTTGAGCCTTATGGGTTTGCTTTTTCTTTTCATTGTTGTGTTAAGTCTCTGAAAACTTTGAAATCATCTAAAATATATTTCTTTTGGTTATAAATTTCTTTAGGTGGTTTTAAAGGTCAGTTGTTTGTGGATGGGATGAGTTTCTAGTTTGATTGATGCATTTCAATGATTATTGACTATCTCTTTCTTCCTCTTTACCTTCTTCCCTTTGTTCATAAAAGAAAAAGGAAAATCACATCTCATATGTATTTCATTTCTTTTAGTAACATAAAAGACAAAACTACTAGTTTGTTGGCCATTCTTCTCTAGTTCCCTTGTCTCTGAAATTTTCAAGAAAACAATTTTCTCATTATCACTTAGGTCTTTAGGCACGTTGCTTCCTTTGGTAGAAAGAAAAGGAAAATGAAAAAAACTAGTTTTTTTTCTATTTAGGTCTCTTTCTTTCTTTGCATTGTTTGCATTGTTATTTGAAAAAGAAAAAGACACTGGCATAGGAAAAATTTGAATTTCAATTTTTGAAGGATTGTTCGTGCATTTTATTTTTTGAGACTATTTTTCATTGAAGAATTATTGTAAAGTTTTATTTTCCCATTTTCTTATAAGTTTCATTTTTACAAGTCTCAAACAACATCATTTTCACTCCATACCATTTGAGTAAAAACAACCACTAAAATGAAAGCTAAACTTAAAATGTACCAGACTTTGTTTCTTGGATTCACAAACAAGTTTAGGTTAGGGCCTTGGATTAGGATTGGAGAAATAACTTTCCAATGTCATTGAACAGACATAGGAGTATGAGTTAGGGAGATTCAAATCCAACTATCGTATAACTATGTTAAGAACCAAACATCAATATAGCATAGAAAAACCTCAGGAAAAGTACTCAATGCCTTGAAAAAGAGATAATTTCAGATAATAAGCCTCTTCGAGGGGGTAACCTTCTTTTACCCCACTTAAATGTTCAAGTACAAGATGATTCAAAATGAAAATGTCTCCTTGGTATATATAGGAGACTAGGAGGTATAATTACAACTAATGGCCTAAAGACGACATAAATAAAATAACATTACTAATATAGTATGCCCCAATTAAGGGGTAATGAGCCAATATTAGGGCTTAATATGCCCCTCCCCTTGAGACAAATGTTGTCCGCAACGCTTGAGTAACTCTGGATGCTTCTGTATAAAAGACTCATCTTCCCAGGTGGAATCTTCAGTCGGCAGTTTCCTCCATGTAATGAGATACTCTGAAATGGATATATTCCTCAGCTGGCGAATTCTTGTGTTAGTGATGGTTTTAGGATCCAATATGATTTTTCCTTCCTCGTCAAGTTCTGGTAATATAGTTTGAACTGGGATCTTGTCACCTATAACCTTCGTTAAGCATGAAACATGGAAAACTGGGTGTACTCGTGAAGATGTAGGTAGCTCCAATTTGTATGCCATAGTACCAATCTTTTGCAACACCTTATAAGGTCCATAGTACTTTGGTGATAATTTAGTATCCTTCCTGGCTTGCTTGAGGGACATTTGTTTGTATGGTTGTAGTATTAAAAACACCCAATCCCCTACTTCAAAACTTCTTTCACTACGATGTTGATCTGCTTGTTGTTTCATGCGATTATGTGCCATGGTCAGGTTATCCTTTAAGATTTGGAGAATTTGTTGTTGATTCTCGATGTGATCTTCCACTGCTTGAAC
>ML780799.1:345049-372296 GCA_009831015.1 Picea engelmannii
AAAATGAAAATGTCTCCTTGGTATATATAGGAGACTAGGAGGTATAATTACAACTAATGGCCTAAAGCCGACATAAATAAAATAACATTACTAATATAGTATGCCCCAATTAAGGGGTAATGAGCCAATATTAGGGCTTAACAAACTATACCTAGGAGTATCCTCTAACACATGAGTCAAACACGAGATTGTGTAAAGGAGAGATGAGGAGATATCCCCTCCAAAGCTTAACTGAGTGTAGTGGAGAGATTGTATATTTGGGGAATTTACAGAAGTAATACTGACCCATCTAGCATCATTCCTTTGGAAGAGTTTCATGTTCAGTTAACCTTCCCATATGTTCAATCCCGATGGATGAATTTACCCCCTAGACGCTAACTATGAGTTGGTGACCTGAGCTGCTTTTCCTAGGGATCTCAAAGGTGAATGCAGGGGTTTTTTGTCGTACCCGGAGAACATTTTTTATCACACTTTTAAGTATTGTTGGAGGGTGCCCCGTGAAGTGTGGGTGCTTGTACCAGATTAGGCTGGTCTATGGAGATCAAGATAATTACTTATCACTCATTCATTTGTTGGTCCATGAGACTTAATCAACCCATGCCTTTGTCTAAAATATCCCTTTCCACTTTTTCATTGCTTTAGACTCAAGACCTTATCCACATGGATAGAAGATTTGGAAAATTTGTTTTCTTAGTACTTGTTAATGGAGTGATGCTTTGTATTGTTGGCATTAGGTTGTGCTAGTATCACCACTTTTGTATCATTTATTCAAGGTGTTAAACCCTGGTATTTCTCTTGAAAGGACCCTTGGTATTTCTCTTGAAAGTGTGGAGTTGCCTCCTAGAAGGAGTGGGTTTTTATACTATTGGTTCATCAAATTCAATGTGTGAGACTGTATGGACATGAAAAATCCCACAAGGGATGAACCTGGGCATAAGAATGATTTGGAAAAAGTTCTTGAGGATACCAACCAAGGGATCCCTTCCCAAGGGGATTCTTGTGATTTTCCATTCTTTGGAAATGTTGGTGCCCCCTTGATGGCCACTTTGAACATTCCTGGGTTGAATGTAGGACTATCGATTTGGTTGTGGACCACTCCAAATGACCCAAATCCTCTTGATGATTCTCATATAAGAAAATTGTGTCATGGGAATCGTATGAATGTTGATCCTTTAATTTATTCATCCATGAAGTCTACTTCTCCTCCTTCTCCCTCTTCTAGTGAAATTCTAGCTACTAGTAACTAGAAGTGTAAAAGGAATAGGAAGAGGAAGAGTAACAATAAGAAGACACCAACCTATGCTAGTCACGTTGGAGACCTGTCACTAGCCTCTGCAAGTCATGATAGGGAAAAGAAACAAACCTATGCAAGTCTTGTTGGAGATCAACACCTAGCCACTGCAAGTAATGATGGGGGCAACCCACCGACCGCTTCAAGTCATTTTGGGGGCATTGATACTATTGAGAATCCTCGATGTATATGAAGTAAGCCTAAGTTCCCTTGTAATATTTGTGAAGGATATCACCTTACTCATTTGTTCCCTTCTATTTCCATGGTACAAAGAGTGTGGTCCTTATCTAAAGGCCCTTCTAGTTCTAAGTCACTGTTGGTTTCCCAACAAACTTTTTAATCATCGATTGAGGAAGTGGTCATGTCAATGTAATATTCAGATGATACCACTCTTGTTTTGGGGGGTGATGTGTATCTTGACCATTTTTCCTCACATCCTATTACACTAGTGGTTGAGGAAGTGGGAATGCCGATGCAATCTTCGGTCGATCCCACTCTTATTATAGAGAGTGGCTAGTCTAAGGGAGTCATCTCACTGATGCAATCTTTCGATGATCCCACTCTTCTTTTCAAGAGTGATGTGTCTTTTAACCATGTCCTTAACATTTATAGTTCAATACCTTCTAAACAAGGGGGAATTTCACTCTCTTCGAGTACACTCCCTCCAAGTCCTAGGATGGTTTCTTTTTATTGGAATGATATTTTGGAGCTTCACCTTTCTTCTTCTACACCTTTATAGATAATGGCCATGCTTAAATATTACTTGAAAGGAATTCATCTATTTATTGTATATGAAGGATCCTCTACAAGTATTTTATCCTCCTCGGTTTGCAAAACTTTGGGTTCTCCCAAGCTTGTGTTAGCTACTAGTGAGTTGTTGGCTTTCGACAAAAGACCTAGTGAATGTCTATGGATTCTTCCTGAGTTCCCTATTAAATTAGGTGGAAATATTTTTCTAATTGATATGTTAGTGGTTATAGGACCTTTAGACTTTAATACGCTTCTTGGGAATGATTTTTTTTATGATATGAAGGCTATGGTGTCTATTCTCTTTCGTGTGATGCATTTCCCTCAAAATAGAAGAATTTTCACTATTGATCAAATTTCATCTGATAATCATCATCCTAGTTTGATTTCAACTCATGTTTCCCAGTTATATGTTCCTAGTGTTTCAGTAGACTCTTCCCTACCATGGGTAAATTATGTGGCATCTTATCCTCGATGTTCAATTTATTCCGAGAAGGAATATTGCAGTCATTTTTTCCTTCTTGGTAAAAGGTCTCAACAATTGATCAGGTGGTGTATCCAATGGGGGAAAGTGATCCTTAATTTCCCCCTTTTTTATGAGGGACTATGTTTTTCCTCTTGAGTCTTATCCTGCTATTTGTAAGACCTCAAGCCCTAGTATTTCTGAGCTGTTGAGCCTCGGTTTCATGGATGTTGATTTTCCTTCAAATGAGGCTACCCATGGGGCTTCCAAACTTTTGTTGAGTTGTAATTGCATTACATATTAACCGCTTGCACTTCTATGCCTAATTTTGGATTCAACTTGCTATTGTTGAACCATTTTCTTATGCATTCCTACCAATTTCTAGCCTTGCAATTTATACCTTTGGGACTTGACACCTTAACCATGGAGGAAACAACCCCTGAGTGTCCTTATCATGCACATGCTTCCTTGCATTGATAATAGGTATGTTCCTTGCTCTTTGGAACTAGTTTTCTTTCCCATGACACTTGTTTCCTCCACTATACTATATAATTATTTTATTCTTTTTCAGGCTTTAATAACATGAAAAAGACAAAAAAATAAAAATAAATAAAAAGAATGGCGGAAATCATCTATCTCTTTTGTTGGAAGTAGTCTTGTCTCCCTTGAGAAAAACACAATATTTGTGTCAGTGTCTTAATAATTTGGATTAAGTATGGCTTTAGGATATTTTTTTATCATATTTTAGTACAATATTCTCTGATTGGTTATTCTTCCAACCATATGGAGCATTTGATGATGCCTCATGTATCACAGATGTATCCCAGATTGTAATCCATGCTACCTAAGTCACATAATGTGTCATGATTTTGTTCAAGGGAAGTTTTATCCCAAGTCATCCATTCTGCATAAAGTATATGACCTTTCAAGTTATCCCTCCTATGTTAGTCAAGTATATCTCATCATCACAAGTATCTTTGTATCTCAGTTGTGCTAGTATATAAGGTCCTCATTGGCTTATTTCTGGTAGGTCTACTCTTATCAACTCCGATAAATTGACTTGAGAGTATGATCTAGATTTTCACTCTCGGCCTATTTCCATCATTGATAGGTGACCTTGCACTCTGAATATGAAAAACAATCATCGATCACTGACTGAGTTGTTTCGCTTGTGTTTGACGTCAACAATAATCATCACACATAGGGTTTCGTAAGGTACCTTGGTTTCCAATTGACCCCATTGGTGGATTCCTCATGTTTGTCAGTAGTATTTATCATTGGTTAGTATTAAGAGATTCTCTAATGTGCATTATTCCATATGGTGCACGTTGGATTTGTACCTCGGTGTGGTCCTTGCAATTTGTTTGTCTAAGTCTTTCCAAATCTTTGTCATTCTGCTAAACCTCGCGTTGGATGATGGAGGATGCCTTAATGCCTTCCTTCAAGTGGATCTCTTCCTATCGACTTCAACACATCTTTCTTTGGGATATGGATCTATAGTTATGTGTGGTAGCTTTGGGATTACAGTCATCAGTGGAAGGTTCCCTCACTATTGACAATGGGAATACATCAATGTCCCATGATCAATAGATTCTACCAAGTGTTCAACACCAACTCATTTATTCACACTTTTTATATTGTAACATGGTACATTGACACCCATTATAATCATCGATGGGTCATCTCATGTTTTTTAACGGTGTACATAAATGAAGAATAATCAAATGGTGTCTCATTTTGTTCAACCCCAACACATGTATTCACATAGTGTAGACTCATACCATGATAGATCGTTTTGAATACATTGGGTGAAGTACAAGAATCACATGTTTTGTGATCCTACCCAACATATATATTACCACCCATTAGACATTGGTACTTATATAGGATCACTTTATTCACTTCATTGGTTCCATATATCCTCTGATTTTGATTTCGACACATAGCTCCACTGTGTATCCATTTGTGGCTATGATCTACTTTTTGCATGGATCCACTGTGTATTCCTTGTGGCCATGATTTATACTTTATATATATCACATGGATCCACTATTTATTGTTCGTATCCATGGACATCGTTTATACTTTCATATATTCCATGGATATGCATTGTACTTGATTTAGCGTCCATGCTTCAATTACTCCTGAGCATGGGTATGCCCAACTTGGGAAGATAATACTCTTACTTGATTTCTGCTAACAGTTTACATTCTTGGATCGACTATTTAGGAACCTTCATTAGATATAATTAAATGCATCCTCGCCTCTTAGAGTTATAATTTATTTCGGCCATCAGTTTCCCTTCTAGCCTCACACATTAGGGGGCATCTATTATACCACAAATTTCCACATCAATTTCATTTGTGAGATGGCCTAGTGCTTTTCCCTAGCTTGCAAAATTAAATCTCATCCTCATTCATCAAAATAATCTAAAAATCAACATTTTGTTTTTCCATCCGCGGGTCACCCATGTGAAAACTGTGGATTTTTGTCCCTTGCTAGTTGGAAACTCATAAATGCCCTAAAAAAATATGAAAAAATAAAACATTCCACATTTTCGGGCGGAGTTTTTTGTTGGGCTCATTACCAAACTTCCCTTGGATCATACACAACATAATTCAACCACCTCAACCCCTTGAGGATGGTATAAAGGAAAATTTGATGGAATGTATGAGGGGGACAACCTAGGTGCAAGATTATGCCGACGAATTTACAAGCTTCCCTTTTTTGCTTGATCCTCTCATTGGCATCCCCTTGATCTAGAACTTGTTTTCCAACTTTCCTTTCTCTCCTATATGTGGCTATAGGGTGTGTTCCTATCCATTTAGATTCATTTGAGGAAGATCCATCATGTTGAGTTTATTCTTGAAGGATCAATGGAGGAACCTGGGTGGTTGGCTTCAAGGCAATGTTGGCAGTTAGAGTCAGGTTGTAAGTACCCACTTACACCATTTTCAATAAAAGAGTTCCCTTTCCCTCCATACATGTGTAAATTGATTCAATATCTTATTTTTCTTCATATACTTTAATTTTTTCACATTATATGTATATTTGGATTCATAACTACCTTGTTGCAACATAGAATTGGTCTTCTTTTGCAGGGTGATACCAATGGAGATCAGGAGAAAAATCAAAGGTGGAAAGCAAGGATCAACATCAGACATAGGATACAATGTCTCAAGTCTCTCCTTATCTCCCCTCTTTATCTCCTCAAATTATTTATTCTCTTATAGAATTGTTGTGTGTGAGGGTAGGTTGTGAGGGTAGGTTATGTCTTTTACATATGGTCTCGCTCTGTTGTGACATGACACAAGGTCACAGGGGAAAAATCCCATAACAGTAATAGTTTTATAAAAATTTAAGAGGGAATATTCAAAGTGAAGACTACTTGAATTTTGAAGGTGAGAACAACATTAACTTAGATTGAAAAATTTGCAAAGATAGGCATCATTCATTTGTGCTTAGCTTGATTTGGATGTTTGTTTTATTTTTGGATTGGCGGTGATTTAAAATTATGCCATGCCGATGTGGATATTCAATAGAAGCTATAATAGATTTATATAGACCTTTGTATTTCAATAGTTTAGTGGGTTGAATTTAGTTCGGTTGTCACAGAAGGATGTCACCAAGTTTGCATGTTTGGAGGTATTCTTGCCTCACTACTCTCATGCAACAAATCATTTGAAAGATTTCTAGTTCCAGGCTCCTTTTGAGCATTGAAATAAGTAGAAGAAATAGAAATGTTGAGTCTTACGTTGGTGTGTTCTGATGCACTCAAGAACCATATGACATCTCCATCCTCTCTACTAATGAGATTATTTTTGCAAAATGGTGGCCTTGAACCCATTTTTTGATCATTTTGTTTTTCTGTTTTTAACCAAGACAGATGCAACATTTAATTATTTTTGTAGAAAAGGCGTAGCTGGGAAATGTAGATGTGCAATTCTTATGTTGTTAATGGATATTTATCTTATTACTGTTATAATAATGTAGATGTGCTCGTTTAATGATAGACAATGTTACACCATTGTCATCCAACCATAGGCATAAATCCACCCCCGAGCACCTTAACCTTTGACATAAAGAATGATTCCACGAAGCTATGCCATAACCAATAGATAACAAAGAGAATGCATCTTCTCCAAGGGTAGTGCACAAGAGAAAGTACTAGAAATATTGAAAAAGAGAAAATTGTACAACTGTACTTGCTCCTCCTCATCCTCCAAACTTGTGCATTGTTTATGGTTTCCTTAGTGAGAGTGAGTGAACAAATGAGCCAAGACGTCCTGCATTTATATTAATCTATCCAGTAATTATTCTGGCTTGGCTGACCTGACTTTTTGGTAATTATATTTTATGTTTATCTTTTTCCTATGAGTTTGAGTTGTCTTCCTAGAGGATAATACCTTAATATTATATATTGTTTTGAACCAACATGTCTTCTAGGGTTTTCACATAACTTTTTAGGGTTTGTCTTGCTTCTTGAATATTCTATTCTAGTCAAAGGTCACATATGGAGGTTAATAACTCCCACAAATACCATAATATCAACACTCCCTCTTAGCTAGGGAGGTATTAATGTTCTCAAACAAATCCATCCATATTCACACGGTATGGGAAATACTCACATAGTCTTGTAGACCATTCTACATGTAGCATCATCACATCACAAATGGATAAACCCATGTAAACCTGTCAATCTCGTCTAGAGGCCACAAGCTGCAAGAGAAAACTATAACTACACCTCATAGTGTGTGTCACCATCATCGTCATGGGATACACCCACATGAAATGATAACCCATGGCTACACCCATGTCATGAGTATCATTATAAGTATCATCATTACTATCAACATCATCTGGCAACAATCATCAGAATATATCGTCATACTTGTTCTTGGTATTCTTTTGTCATAGAAAATATCACAATATCCATGAGCCTCATTTAGCTATATTTATGATCCATCTCCACCACCCTGTGTCAAGCACCTCAAGTCAATATTTTCCCATGGAATTAATCATGACCTCATCAGAGCCACATTCACCTCATAGTTGATCCTATGATAGGATCACTCTGTGAATGCATTTAGCTAGATACTACCGGACACGTGTGTCTAGCACCTCAGGTTGTTCTAATCCCATGAAAATAATTATGACCACATCAGAGCCACATACACCTCATGTTGATCCTATCATAGGATCACTATGTGAATTCATTCAACTTGATGTTATCGAACACACAGAATTTCACCTTGAGTCTTCAGTCCATCGAATACTACGTCAGGGCACATCTACACTGGATGTATATGTTCCCTATCTCCCCTGGTATACAACCCAGTTCCTGTGGAGATAGATTCATATCGATCCTTATCTAGGCTACTCACCTACTCGTGAGAGTTTCAAGGCCCTATGCAATTAACACATAGGATATCTAGAAACAACTCAAATCTTCAGTCTTTCAAATATTACATCTGATCCTATTCCCGCATGATCAAGTCTGTATGATCAATATTTGAATATTGACACGATGCTGCAATCATCAATAATCCCCCAAAGAAACATTTTCATTCCTTCCAAGTTTGTCCCAAATAGAGGCTTAGTGAAAATGTCAGCTATATTCTCATGTTTGGATAATTGATGGAGCCTCACTTCTCATTCCTTCACCATGTCTCTAATGAAGTCCTGCAATATCCTTCAAAAGCCACCTTTCTTCATATCTTGTGTCACTAGATATGATATATGACTGAGTGCTATAGATATCTAATTCCCTTCTTGTTTGAAAATCCTACTCAATCCCAAGCTAAATTAGCACCCCAGGCACTAAATCTATCTTATGCACTTCCAATCCAAAATTTTTATATTTCGATGGCCATAATTCATCGTTGAACATCAATCATATCTATATGTACAACATAAGTACCTTCATGCTATGTTGTAACCCAATAATATGGTCATGGATCAACCATATACTGGCACAAGGTGCTCTCTAAGAAGAAAATGCCTATCCTGTCACACAACTTCCTTAGATGTGTTGTCATAGGTGTGGCCATGGAATTCTTGTCCATCATAATAAACCTATTCAATCTCCTCACTGGATATCTCATCAGGTTCCAACCACGCTTCCAATACTAATGTATCCAATCAATATCCTTCATCTCAAACTCTGAAATCATCTCCCTCTATTTGAGAGAATCCTCGGACCATGCCTTCGCCTGCTGCATGCCCATTTACATTCTACAAAGTGTCACAAAAATAAGTTGAATTATTCTTTATCACTAACTCCCTTTGAGTCCGACTTGCTCTCAGATTTATCTCTTATGACTTGCCTAGAACAAGAAACAAGAACAACAAAATCTCCATGGTATCCTCCATGAAATATATCTTGCCTAGATTTTAGTTCAGTAACAAAGAACATATCCTAAAGGAGATAAAATTCATCTCATAAACAATAAGAATTTACATAAGAAAAAGAATATCTCCTATAGAGGAGATCAACAAGTGTATCTCTAGTATTAAGGGGTTAGTATAGTAATCATAATTCGATAGATCAAGATGCATCATAAGATCATAATAATTCCATAACAACTAGAGACATATCAATTTTAAATAATCATACATGGAGTCTTCACTACTAGGTAGGGTGCACTTGTTCCTCTAAATGTATTGAATTCAAAATCACTTCTTGGACAAGGTCTCTTGTACATCCCCTGCAAACAAACTCATGCTTTTCTAGATAATATAACTTGAAAAGAATATACAAGTGCATACCTTTGAAATTTGTAGTATCGTTCAACTTGTATTCTAATATGAAAATTGGCACCATCTTGACAACAAGAGGTTAGAAACAAAATAAAAAACGTTCAATGATTAGAACAAGCAAGAAACCCTAAAATTTCAATTTTGACCACAAAAATCAATTTTGACCAAAAGTCAACCTTTGAATTTGACTTTGACTTTGACCATTCAATCTTTGACTTGGACCCCAAAACTCAAAGTTAATGTTTTTTCTGGATGAGGGAACCAGAGGGTGCACTAGGATAGGGTGCATTAGAATACCCAAAAATTAGGTCCATTGCTTCATTGAAATTTCCCAAGAATTAAGGTTTAGGGTTTGTTGCAGCTACAAAATAAAAAACCCTAGTTGCAGTTGCAACTGGTGCTACAATGAGATTGAAAAGGAACTCTCAATCTACCTTCCAACAGATATACTATTTTGAAGGTAGTGTGGGCCCATAACCTGTTAGAATAATGTAGATGTTATCGTTTAACCATAAACAATGCTACATCATTGTCACCCAACCATATGCATAAAGCCACCCCCAAGCACCTTAACCTTTGACAGAAAGAATGATTCGAGGAAACCACACCATAACCAATAGATAACCAAGAGAGTGTACCTTCTCCAAGGGTAGCATACAACAGAAAGTACCATAAATGCTGAAAAAGTAAAAATTGTACAACTGCAGTTGGTGCTCCTCCTCCTCCAAACTTGTGCATTGTTTTTGGTTTCCTGAGTGAGTGTGAGTGAACAAATGAGCCAAGACGTCATCTATTTATATTAATATTTCTAGTAATTATTCTGGTTTGGCCAACCTAACTTTCTGGTAATTATATTTTTTGTTTATATTTTTCCTGTGAGGCCGACTTGTCTTCCTGGAGGATAATACCTTAATATTATATATTTTGTTGAGCCGACATGTCTTCTAGGGTTTTCACACATCTGTTTAGGGTTTCTCTTGGTTCCAGAATATTCTATTATAGCCAAAGGTTATATATGGAGGTTAATACCTCCCACAACTACCATAATATCAACAATTACAAGGTGGTCCAGGACAAAATGTGGTAGCATATCAGGGGCTCTAGTAGTTCCATATACTTTGACATAGGAGTAATAATTTCCTAGGTACTAGTCAGTTATCCCTTTCATCCATGCCCTAGCTTCACTGGAAATTATATATCTCAGGAAACCAAATATGATAGTGTAAAGAGGGGAGAGGAAATGATAAAAAATGTCATAGAAATTACTCTTGTAGGTTATCCCATACATCAGAGAAATACGCATGGACAGGGGGATGATATAGGTCCTAATTCCATCCAAGGTTTGGAAATTGGATTGAGGAACAAACGACGTCAATTAAATAAGAAGACGTGTAAAAATAGGGCTTTCTCATACCTGGTATATTTTTCACTTTAAGACATATGTTGAAATCCAGTATCTCAACCCAATTGAACAATTATCCTTTTTTCACAATGGTATGGGCCACATACAACCATCCTATCTGAAAATGGGTGCACTTCTCTTCTCCATACAATCGATTCAACATTCTTATCATCATTTTGTAGGGTTCCTTGAAATCTTTTGTAGGAATAAATGTATATCTTTATTTGAAAACTCTATCTTCTTCTACCCACCAGTTCTTCATCGACTTGACTAGGGATTTTTTGTTTTTAGCAAATCCCTTTAGGAAATTTTCATTGAGGACACATGCAGGTCTAGGAAGGTGGTATCTTTCACTGACATCTCCAGATTGCAATGATGCTATATGTTTTCCATCTCTATTTATAATCGTGATTGTGCTGGGGTCAAAATGCTTGAAACACCAATGGGATGCTTCATTGTAAGGGAATAATGCAGGTTGTGCAACTACAAGATGAATTTTTCTCTTTTGGATGTTCTAATATACTTCAACATTTTGATCATCAAAAGGAAAATCCCAAGTATTGAAAATCCTATATATTTCATCATATCTCAGGTATGATTTTCTATGGTGTGGTAAGTCGTATCAGTCACTAAAACCTCTTCCTAGTGGGAAGAAGTTTTAGGTGAGAAAGTTGAAGTGGAAGGCACCAAATTCCTGGATCTCTTGTTCATTTGACTCACCATAGATTGTATTTTCTATCCTTAAATTGACATACTACTCATTCATTATATGAATAGAGAAAAATAATACAAAAATGAAAAACAACATGAAACCTCTTAGTGTAGTGAAAACAGTGCTTCCAGGAACTTTTAGAGCTAATTAACATAGATGGAGCGAACTTTTTAACATATGATGAATAGATTTGAACTGAACGAGGGTTTAAGAGTCATAATTATAGTTATTTAATTTCCCCAACACATAAATTGAATTATCAACGTACTAAGACCAGTTCAAAATCATAACATCACTTCACCATTAATGTGATTGGAAATCTCATATTGCCCAAATCTATTTATCAAAACGAAAATGGGTGAAAACTTCAAATTATCATCTTCTGGAGAAATTTATTTCTCCCCCCCTTCCTCTCACTCTCTCTCTTTGAATATCCCCTCTTTTTGTCTCCATATCCCTCCCTCTCACACTCTCAAACACTCCCTCTCTACCACCCCTGTCTTTATTTCTCTCTCCCCCTCTCACACTCTCACACACTATCACACACTCTCTCTCTAACCTCATCCTCCCTCTCTCTCTCCCCTCCCACTATATCTCCTCTCTTTATCTCCTACATATACCACATATCTCTCTCTCTCT
The DNA here is from genome assembly GCA_009831015.1 of Picea engelmannii. Taxonomy (NCBI): domain Eukaryota; kingdom Viridiplantae; phylum Streptophyta; class Pinopsida; order Pinales; family Pinaceae; genus Picea; species Picea engelmannii. The sequence continues at coordinate 357,063 of ML780799.1, forward strand.
CTCTCTCTCTCTCTCTCTCTCTCTCTCTCTCTCTCTCTCTCATTTCTGTTAGTCTTAGTCTCACTCTCTCTTTCTTCCCTCTTTGTCTTTTCCCCTCATTCTACCTCCCTCTCTATCTATACCCCCTCCCTCCATCTCTCTCCCTCTCACTCTCGACCTATCTTCTACTCTTGTTTTCTCTCTCCCTCCTCCCTCTCTCTCTCCCTTTCACTCTCGATTGTTGACGATTAAAATCACAATGATGATTTTGCCTGCAAAGTATTGCTAAGGCTATTATTATAAACTAACAAAATATATAATACTAGTAGGTGGGACCCCCTTGTAGATTGGGAGATCAGATCTGGTTCTTATTTCATGTTTATGTTGTTGTTTGACACTGCCTACATGGTTCTACATGATGGATGAAATCTTGGTTGTATTGGAAATGGATAAGGCCTGTTATGTGTTGGTTCTAATTACAACAAATGAATGATGGGTAAAATATGTTATATTTTGTTTCTATTGCTCTAAGCTCTAATTTCATGATTACAATGACCTATGATTATCCATTGTTACCCTTGCTATCTATTCCTAGATTCATTACTGTGACACCTGCACAAGAGACATGTTAGTAGCAACACATAAGAGAAGTTGAAAAGAGATAAAAAGCAATATGAATAAAATCCAAAAGAGATAAATTATGCTACTATGCTATATGATGTTGCACTATGCATTTTGAAGTTTAAATGGATTTTTGTTAGTCCTAGATAACAAGGTTAGTGGCTATATGATTTATTGGCTTATATGGAAAAACATGTGATGTGCGATATGGTGTGGTTGGTAGTGGATAATGTGACATAGGGTGGCGCTCTTGGAAATTAGTGGATGTTGGTTTCGATGCATGTTTAATTGAATGAATTAATGGATTAGTGGGCTAGCGTGTACTAAGTAATTGAATGACTGGAGGTTGGAGGTGATGTGCATTTACTGAACGTCACTCCATACCCCTCCCACTAGCCATCACCCTGCCTTGGCTATTGTTCAATTGTGTTCGTTGTGATTAAGTTCTGATTTTCAAGAAGAGGAAGAACCGCTCGGCCAAGCTCACGTTTTTAAGGTTTTCATGGTTATAGGTATGTCTTGTATCCATCCATGAACTCTCTCTGGTTATGAAATAGATATTGGCTCGGTGATGTATGGGTTTGTGCTTTCCTTAATTTTGGCAACTGTGTAAATTTGTGATATTTTCTGGAATGAATGGTTGGTTCAGTTTTCATCGCAATAATGTTTGAATTCACAGTTTTATTGATCATTATGAGTGTTAGGAGCCATGAAGGCTCTTTGTCATCCTTATTGGTCTTGGTTGAAGGGTTTTCATTTGGTCCAAATTGGTTGGCTATCTCCACGCATTCTTATGACCATACCCAGTCGTTTGTTGTTATGGGGTTTATTGTGGTTGCAATACTTGTGTCACTGCATATCGTTTCACTTGGGTATGGGTTCGTTCATGTTATCGATGTCCACGTAGTAGGTTATGATGGTTGTTATTCCAAAGGGCTTGCTTAAGGTTGATTTCTATTTCTCATCTTTGTTTTATCTCAACATTATTCAGTTGATTGGGAAAACCACAAGGGTTATACCCTGCGTGTTCTAAGTGTTGTTACAGGACAAAAAATAATCCCTTGCTCCATTGTGCTTAGTCTCTCCTATCATGGGAATTGTCAAACTGTCTGCGAAGTTATTAGGGGTATACCCTGTGTGTGCATCGTTGTTCTTAGAGGTTCTCACTCGATGTTGGGGGTCGACTCCAGTCTCCCTATGTTGGTCCACAGAGCAAACCCTTGACTTCTCAAGACGATTTTTATAGAGGGAACCATTATTTCCTATTGGATACATGGTTGATGGTTATGAGTTGGTGGTGCATCATCAACAATGTTCTATTGTTGGCTCACTTCTGTTGATTATGTTGATAGTGGTTTTGGTTATTGGTATTTAGTCACTACAATTGGTTATTATAAAATTCAAAATGATAAGCTCAATATGGTTAATTGGTTGATTGGAGAAATGGGATTGAATACGTAGTCACTGTATTTTAAATTGTGATTATTGAATTGTTAAGCCAACATTAGTTTTAATTTCTTAAGTCACAAAAATGCTTCGTGTGTGATGCACAGATATGTGTGGCCTAACTACAACATGTTAGGTTGAGTTAATGATTGTCGTGACAGTGTGTTTTAAATTTACAAATGGGAGTATTGCAATCGTGGTAGTTATGGCATGGCCATCCATTGTATATGCTATGGATATTATTTGATTGTGCCATCAGAGAGGGTCACGAGTTTTTAAACAATATGGTTTTGTTGCAATTTGATCAATTTGTGAGATCAGATCGGGCATACTGTTGATGCCTCATTGTATTGCATTGATAGCCCAACATTGTGGATGTTTATATTCAAAGTAGTTAGACCTGTACAGTCACAAAAATACTCTTGCGTTTTGTCAAATGGTCTGTGTATTCCAAGCATAGTATGAGTTGAAATGGTGATTGTTGTCCATGTGTTTAAATGGAAAGTTAGGATCTTTATAATTAAAATATTGATGGTTGTATTTGGTTGTATGTTGTGTGCGTTGATGAATATCATGCATCATAGCAGAGATAGGCATAGGTTCTATGACAGTATAATCTCGTTAAAATTTAATTATTAAATGAACTAAAGGACGAAATCAGGAAGATTTTTGTGTCTATATTTGATGATTGAAATAATTTGTGGGCAGTGTTTGATGAGTTGACACTGAATAGAGTGGAAATAAGTGATTGTGTATTCATTTGGGAATTGTTTTAAAACATAAATGGAAAATGAGAAGGAACATAACTCTTCTACAAGTTGTTGTGGGATGCATATTGTCCTATTTTGGTGACACTGTGTTAAAGATCTGATTACAAAGAATGAGCAAGTTAATGCACATAATTGATTGAATTATACACAATGGTTTTTTATTTGATCACAATGACTATTTGGTTGGTGTTATTTCTTTTTTTCGTTTGATATAGAATGGTTTTATGGATTACTTAATTAATTTTATGAACAATATCCACTCTCTTTCCCTACCATTATTTCTCTTTTCGCTAATTACAACCCCATCTCCTTCCCACATTCATTTTTCACTCCCCGTTCTTAAAATTTAATTGCATTTAAGAAGAATTATGTATTGAAGCAATTTGAAATCGCAGTTCTTGGTTGGATCACGGTGATATTTTCTTTTGTTTTCATTACAGTTGATTGTTTGTTTTCTTTGAGAAGTAACCATGTTTATTTTCCCCATTATTTTATCATGTTTCTCTCAATACAAACCCATTGCATATCCCAGGACCTTTTGTTCACCCCCTGCTCATGGACAATAGTTAAACAATTTGTATGGATTGGATTGCATGAGTCTGATATGTTATTGAGACAAATTCTATTTCATATTTTTAAGGAATTTTCATGTATGGTTGTAAAGGAACTATTTTCTAATCAATCATGCATGCAGGAATGAGATTTTTCAGCCGAGGTAGACATGGTAGAGGCAACCGAGGGAGAGGTAATTGGAACAGAGGCCCAAGAAGGCCAATATTCTCCATACACTTTGAAGTTGACTCACAAGAGGTAGGCCAGTTATTTTAGGATGGATTTTTCAATTGGATAGGGCAAGGAGTGGTCCAACCTAGTCCAAAAAGGACTTCCTTCCAAGCTCCACAAGCCCTTGGTATTCTCGTTCCCCCTCATGTCTCATTGCAACCCGAGGTTCTCGAAAACGACGGATGGCAAGGGATCGTCCACCCAATAGTCTCCCAACATCGTGGCTGGCCCAATTTGTCCTTACCTACTCCCCCTCCTAATAATCTGATTTTTCAAGAATCCCCTGCCCACTCACCAGTGCAGTCCTCCCATTCTGGAAAAAGATTGAAAACTGAGGCCCAGCATGCCCCTGACAAAGGGAAAGCCACTGCTGCACCTTCCTCACCCTCCAATGGCTTTGATAGACCCGTGTCTTCCTGGATTCATTTGAGGGATGATTGTTCTCATGTGGTCAACGATATTAGGCCTAAAGGCTCAGCGCAGCCAAAGGAAAATTTGGAGAAATATAAGGGTGACAATGACAATCAAGGGCAGATTGCATCTCAAAGTGGGAAATATGGTTTTTGAGTTTTATTTTATTTATTGTTGATGATAGTTGACTTCAGAAGTTTTTGGACAACATGTTTTCTTTGGATATATGTGTAATATATTTTTTTGAAAATAATTTCAGTTATCAATGAGATAAATTGTCAAATATGAATGTGATGATGGGAGTCACAAGGAGGGGTGTTTTTCTTAATTAACCAGTTATGTTATGATTTTCAATAGCTAAAGGGAGTCACAAGGGGTCCCAACTAAAACCCTTATTATGATTTATTACTTTTCCCACCTAACTAAAAAGTTGGTTGAGTTTTTAGTTAACTTAACTAATGAAGTAGTTCAACTACTTCAACCAATTCTATTTTTCTTAAAGGAAAAAGGAAAGGGAGGAACAAGAGGAGGATATAAGGAGAAGCATACTAAGGTTTTCTCTTTGAGTTTATGTTGATATAGTTCAGTTTTCATTCATTTCTTAATTTATCACAAGCCTAATTTTTTTTTATGATAGCATAGTATTATTGTAGACAACAAGATTCAGGGCTTAATTACATCATTCAAACACTTATTTCCCAGAGGTGTTGATCTATCTTTGATAGTTTGTGTAGACTTGTCTGATTGTGAATTAGTTTTCATGACTGACAAAGGCTATTGTGTAGAGTTTAGTGGGAAGCAATTTGTGGCAAGATGATACATCTTTTAGAGTTCAGTTTTTATTTTTATTTTCTGTCAGAGGTCCTTTTGCATGTTCCATCGAGGATGTCTAAGTTTGACTTTGGTCCAAAAATTCTTCACAAAATTTTGTAAAGAGAATGTCTCTTTGGTGAATTGGAATGAAATAAAGGATTGCTTTATGTCTCATCTATATTGATTATCATCTTGGTGTCTTTGCTTCTATATCTACATTTATTTCAACAACTATTATGTTCATAAAGTCATATAAATAATGAATTTTCTAGCAAGATTTTATTGATAAAAAGACTAGCCTAAGCACTTGTAATCAATACTTGTGAGTTAAGATATTAATTTTGATGGATATAAACATAGGGTGACATTCCCATCTATTTTGATTTATCCAAGTAGAATCTGAAAATGCTTGAGTAAGATCATTTCATATCTTTTCCTCAACATTTATTTGGTGACCATATTGGGGAGATCTTCAATATCTCTTTGTTAATTTTTATACTTTATTATCATCCTACATCTATTTTTCTGATATTGATTCTTTGTCTGTTTTTATTTCAGTAATGACTGTGCCTGTTGCAAGGTAGACCAAAATTGAGCTTGGTCTTCAAGATCAGACCAACATTGCTTTGAACCTATTTAACACCATCTTAAACACTACCAATACTCATTATAAGCTTAATCATTCATGGGAAGCAATTGAGCGAGATATTAGTTCCCAAGAAGGATTGGAAGCTAGACGTAGATAGTCTAGAAATCAGTAGTAACCTTCATGTTTCTTTAGTTTGGCCTTTCTTTCATGTCCTTAAAATCTCGTGTTTCTATAAGAAGAAGAGGCTTATCACTTGAAATTAATCCTATTGCTGAAATTGGAAGAAGGAACGTTGTGTTATCTACCCAACAAAGTGGTCTAAGGAGAACTTTGTCTGATTCATCCAGTTCGTCTTTCTTCCCCTCATATATCATCCACAAGATGGCATCTAGTGGTGGCTATGGTGGCACTGGAAGTGCTTCCTATTGTCAGTCTTCATATTCATTAGTGATTGATAGCTTATATAGCCACCATATCCCTATCCAATCTACCACAAATCCCACCAAGGTCATTAAAAGGTATGGGCTTTTTTAGTTTTAAGAAGATGCCACAAGCACACTGTGGCATGTGTCCTCTCCTCTTAACCTAGAACCTGCTACTCGCCCACTTCCTAAATTCAAATATCATCTCCCTAGGTTTTCGGTAAATAACACTGTCACAAAAAATGAACACTTAGTGGCATTTTCTAATTCCTGTCACAACATCGGAGGCAATGACAATGATACTTGCATGCGCTTATTTGTCAATTCCTTGGAGGGAAAGGTTGCGGCTGATTTCTTTGACATTACTCCTAATATTATGTCTCCTTGGGAGGATTTAATATACTGGTTCAGATCCACTTATGGGCAATCTGAAATCCCATCCGAGAAGTTACGGGAATATAATATCATCGCCTATAAGGACGGTGAAACCATCAAGTCCTTCAACTTGAATTTCACTAAGTTATACAACCAGATCCCTGAACTCATTCGAACTCAGAACCAAGCCACTTTCATTCATTACTAAAGTGTATTACCTTCCCCCTACTATCATAGGCTTGAGGTTAAGGCCATTGATAATCTCGATTCCGCTCTGCATACTTGTTTAGAGTATGAAGAACAACTTGAAATAACAGGTCTTCCTCAGGGAGAATCGGTTAAATAGATGGACATGTCCACCCTCTTACAGCTTGTACAAGACATGAACAATCATATGATAACGTATGAGAAAAAGGGGACTATCTCCCTTCTCACCCCTGGAGCTTCGTCCTCTTTTCCACCCCCCTTTAGAAGTCTAATTCAAAATAATTTTAGCCTAAAGCTATCTTGCCTTGAAGTTGGTGTAACTTATGTGAGAAACACCACGAGGATGCCATATGTGAGGTAAGGAAGAATTCTAGAGATAATATATTTGGTAAAATACTAGAAACTACTATCGTTGTCCTAGATTTTGCAGAGCCATAAGATATCATGATCATCAATACTAGGAACAAAGCCTGTGCTCCCAAGGGAAAATTTGATCCTCTCTGCAATTATTCTAGCCCGAGCTCATCCTCACCCACTAGTACTGTTCAGGTTCCTAAGTTTCCTGACATTTAAGGAACAACTTCCCCTCTCCCCTCTTCCAAGTACAATATCTTAAATCAGGTGTCCAACATTAAAGCATATGCAACCCTTCTGTACATGGTTTTTGTCCCTGAACAACAGATGCATCTGAAACAATTCATGGAAGGAAAATCTTTCATTGTAGACAAACTCTCTGAAGAGGTAAACAAAGAGTATTCGTTTGTAAATAAAGTACATGTAGATAACTTTAGATATCCTATAAAAAAATCCCCCTTTTTATATTTTTGTAAATATTATTGATAAGATCGTCCATTGTTGCCTCATTGATGGTGGTTTGGGCTCAAGTGTGATGTCAAAGATTATTGTGGAATATCTAGGCTTGTTTGGTACAAATGAAAATTCCAGAAGCATGCTCTCCTATATTAGTCTACAACAAACAACCATAAGTGAGATTAAATATGTAACCTTAGTTTTCTGTGCACACCCTAAAATAAGGACAACCCTTAGTATTCAGGTAATTGATATACTAGTAACAAATTAATCGATCATATTGGGAAGAGATTGCAAAGCCTTAACGGGTGGATACCTCTCACTCCATGAAACACATTTATCCATTCCTCAGAACGGTAAAAACCTTATATTTGCATAGAGAGTGTCCCACAGCCTAATGTAAACTATATCGAAGAGGATTGTTGGCATGTTTTCAGACAGAGGTAGAGTATGCGTGTTTTGTCATTGATGGAAAAGATTAGCACATTCAGTAGTGTCATGATGGAATGGAAATGACAAGATCAACAGTGAGGAGAAACAATGATCATTGGATCACCCATCCTGAATTCCTGATGACCATCAGATCTGAATAGAGATAGGAGGAATGTGCAAAAGAAGAGAACACATATCATATGTTGGATTTGAGCGCGAGGACTGAGCATCGTTGGATCCAAAAGAAGGAGCACGATATTTAAGTACAACATGAAGAGAGCTTACAAAGTCCCGAAGGCAGGAGGGTTGTCCATCGTTGAGGAGTACACATGGTGAGGGATTAACATTTCGCTAACTGGAAAGTCAAAGGAAGGAAATTCTCTAACCTTCCAACTTGCGATATGTGAAATTGCGATAAGTTTTGGATCGTTGATCCAAGAGGGACACGTGGCAATAGATCAAAGCATGACAAAGGTTTCATTTCAGAGTTTCAGATACTGGGAGGTGGAGGAGTCAAGGAAGAAACTCACAGCAGGAACTCATGATATGCGAGATCACAAAAATTTCTGGACCATCAAATCATCAAAATTGTGGACCATTGATCTGACTCCATTTCAGAGTTTCTTATACCGAGAGTTGTAGGTGTCAAGGACACTCATGAAAAGAATGCTAAAATGAAAAATCGCGAAGAACCTTTTGGCGCAGCCTGTGGTCACTGTCGGTGGTCATGTGAGGAGAAGGAGCTAGTGGAGCTAAGCTCCATTTCAATGATCGCAACATGAAGAGTCGATACTCTTCACCACAAGATTCCTGAATTTGTGAATTACGAAGTGCTTTGTGGATAAGCACCATATCACTGCCAGTGGTCATGTGAGAGGGAGGAGCTAGCAGAGACAAGCCCCTTTTCAGAGATCGCAACATGAAGAGTCAAGACTCTTCACCTCTTGATTTCCAAAATGAGAAATGAGAAAATTATTTTTTGTGTAGGCTGTGGTCACCGTAGGTGATCATATGAGAAGGTGGAGCTAGCAGAGCTAAGCTCTTTTTCAGCGATCGCAACTTGGAGTGTCAAGACCCTTCGACACAGAATTGCTGAGATGTGAAATGTGAAAAGAATTTTTATTAGGCCCATGGTCACAGCCAGTAGGCATATGGAGTAGGCACGAGATCCATCATTGGTAATCCAATGGTGTAGGTTAATCAGGAATATGATCGAAGGGTCATCGTTTATTTTCATGATTAATAAGTTCAGTTACAATTCATTTAGAAAATCAAATCATGGTTCTTAATTGGTTGGTGATACAGTTGGTGAGAATTTTTTGTCTTTGCCCAAGGAGATTTGAGGTGTAACGGATGAGGCTGATGAGTATAAAAGGCAAGATGCAGTGACTATGTAATGTTGGTTGTTTTAACCGAAACAACGAGATGAATTGTAAGAAGGGTAAAATGAAAGAATGGAGAGAATGAGATAAAACTCAGAGATGAGTAACAATCACCGAACAGACAGAAGAAAGAGAAGAATAGAAGAATAACATGTAGTAGAGCAGAACTACAGAAAAGTGTTTGAACCAGAGAAGAATTGTAGAACAGTGAAGAAGGGGTAAGAATTGAAATACCTGTATTGTTTGTTTGTCAATCAATTATGCATAATCAGGGAGGAAGGTTGGTTCTAGGGAGGACTATGGTCCTCTGATATTCAAGTTGGTTCTTGAATATTGGAAGTTGTATCTTCCATCTATTTGTGCCTAGAAAAACAGGGTGGCAGGGTGGTGCTCAGGAAAACACAGGGTGGTGCTCAGGAAAACATAAAGTTTTCTGTATACAAGTTGGTGCTTGTATAAATCTAGTTGGAGCTGGAATGTTTAGGGATTTGGTGCTTCATTCTAGTGGGTGCTAGAGAAACCAGAGAGTTGGTTCTCTCAACAAGTTGGAGCTTTTAAAATAGAGGTAGTAGCCTCACTTTGATTTGGTGCTCAAACATAGATGATGTACAGAACTTAAAAGACTGCCTATCATTTCGAAGAAGAAGAGGTTTTCTCCCTTTATGGGTTTCCTCATGAAAATATGTCTCTGTGTATATCTTATGTGTGATTGATGCTCATTATTTATGTTGTTCATATGATGTATAATATTGATGGTCACTTGATGAAAGATTAAAAATGGTTTAATAGACTTAAAATTGTTTAAGCACAGTAACAATTGATTCACCCCCCCTCTCAGTTGTCTTAGTAATTTTGACAATTGGTATCAGAGCGGGTTCCTTTTATTTAAAGGTAGATCTATAAGCTTAAACATGACAAGTCATGAAGGGACTTCAACCATTAAGCCTCCTCTGTTTGACGGAACAAATTTTTCCTTTTGGAAGGTTAGAATGAGAACATACCTAATGGCCTTAGGTGTTGATGTTTGGGATGTAGTAGAGACTGGATATACAAAGCTTGTTGTGCTGACTTCCAAGGATGATAAGTTAGAATTTAGCTTTAATGCTAAGGGAATGAATGCTATCTTGAATGGACTTGCTGAAGTTGAGTTTTTAAAGGTGATGCATCTTGAAACTTCTAAAGCTATGTGGGATAAACTTATTAATAGTTATGAAGGAAATGAGAAAGTAAAAGATGCCAAACTCCAAACATATAGATTGAAGTTTGAACAACTAAAGATGAATGAAGATGAAACATGTAGCAAGTATTTTTTAAGAGTTGAAGAACTTATGAATTCCATGAAGTGTCTTGGTGAGAAGATTGAAGAATCATTTTTAGTTCAAAATATTCTAAGATCTTTGCTTGATAAATTTAATACAAAAGTCTTTGCAATAGAAGAACTAAATGATCTTAAAAATCTGTCCATTAATCAAATCCTAGGAACTCTAACTGCATATGAAATGAGAATCAACAAAGATAAATCCATTACTAGAGAAGCATCTTATAAAGAAGACAAGAATATTGATTTAGATTTAGATGATATTGAGGCAAAATTTGTGAGAAGGTTAAAGAAAGGATTAGGAAAATATCAAGGCAAGATTCCCTTCAAATGTTTTAACTGTGGTAAGATAGGTCATTTTTCATCTAAGTGTCCCCACCAGAAAAAGGACCAGAACTTTGATGATGAAAAGAAGTACAATTTCAAGAAATATAGTAAAAAGAAAAGTTTGTGTGCAAACAATGACAATTCCTCAGAAGACATAGATAGTGATTCATCATGTGAAAACAAAGTGAATGATTTCATGATTATGGCTATGGGAGATCTTGATGATGAACACACAGGAGGTGAAATGGATGATGAAGAAGCTGTGGTGGATATGGAAGGTTAATTAATCATTGCTTTGGAAGAAATTGACAGGCTCAGATGTAAGAAGAGAAAACAAAAACAATTGTTGATGTAGTTTAAAATGAATGGTGAAAAACCTGATGAAAAATTTTCTCTACTAAAAGTGGAGTTAGAAGAGGAAAATAAAATAGAAGACATACTAAAACAATAGTTGTCAGAGAATAAAGCGAGGTGTGAAGCCTTAGAATAAGAGATAGTAAAAAACAAAAAAGAAATGGAGAGGTTTAAGGCATTGTATCACCAAAATCTGCCAAGTATTAAAGCTTTAGAAGAATTAACTTCCATTCTAAATCAACAAAGGAATCCAAAGTTGAAAGATGGCTTGGGCTATGAAGAAGGATCAAGTAGTGATCATCCAAGTAATACAGAACCCATCAAGTTTTTCAAAACTACAATCAGGGACAACAACCACTCTGCAAAAACAAAGAAAGAAAATCAATGACCAAGAAGGAATGAAAGAAAAAGTACCAGAACCGAATCTGTAGATCAAAGAAATATCACAAACACATTTTTTGATCAAAGAAATCATCAACATGGAAGAAATCGACTACAACCTTTTTCAAGGTACAAAGGTTTTTTCTATGGTTATTGTTTTTTCTGTTCTAACTTTGGTCACAAAGCTGTAAACTGTTCTTTAATATCTAGATATTTGAAATCAAGATACTCAAGGAATAATTATCTAACAAAAATTGAGATAGCCAAGAAACAAAAAACCACATAGTATAAATCATGTGATGGATGGAGGAAGGACACAGGTGAAACATAACAACAGTTATGAGCATAACAATTGTTATCATCTGTTATTCAGTGAACCAGAATGTTACATCTGTCACAACTATGGACATAAAGCTATAGATTGTCACTTAAGGAATTTTAAGCCAGATTCGAATCCTACTGCTGAAAATTTCAAGATTTGGAAGAAGAAAGAAGATGACAAGTGTAGACTAGTGTTATCATCCCAAAAGAAAAATAATCCATGGTATATTGACAGTGGATGTTCCAAACATATGAGTGGAGAAAAAATTAAGTTTCTAACTCTAAGTGAAATAAAATCAAGGAATGTAACTTTTGTAAATGATGCACCAAGAAAAATAAAAGGTAAAGGAATGGTAAGTTTGAGTAATGGCAAAGGGAAAGCTCAAGATGTGTTGTTTGTAGAAGGTCTGAAACATAATCTTCTTAGTGTCAGTCAAGTCTATGACCGAGGATGTGAAGTCGTTTTTACTTCTAAAGATTGTAGAATAAAATATGTGAATTCAGGATAGTTAGTTGCAAAATGGATAAGAGCAGAAAACAATGTCTATGTGTTAAAAGAAGAAAAATAAGAATGCCACTTAAGAAAGTATGATGAAAGTTGGCTATGGCATAGGAGACATGAACACTTAAATTTTGATCATATAATCAAGCTCAAAAATAGTGAGGCAGTAAAGGATCTTCCAAAGATATCAAATCCATATGATTATGTTTGTAAACCATGCCATATAGGAAAGCTTACTCGAACACGGTTCAAATCTAAAAACTTTCCTTCAACAGAAAAACCTCTCTAGTTAGTACATATGGATTTATGTGGACCATCAAGGAAGCAAGGTACAGGAAAAGAAAATTATTTTATGTTGATTATTGATGATTATTCTAGACTAACATGGGTTGCCTTTTTGAAGGAAAAATCTAAATCATTTGAAAAATTCAAAGTGTTTAAGGCTCTAACTGAGAATCAAACAGAAAATGATTGAAAGTAGTAAGGTCTGATAGAGGAGGAGAGTTTATCTCATGGAACTTCAAAGAGTTTGTGATAAACATGGAATCAAAAGAGAGTACACAATTCCAAGGACTCCACAATAAAATGGAGTTGTTGAGAGGCATAATAGATTAGTACAAAAAATGGCAAGATCAATGATGAATGAAATGAACATACCTCGGACATATTGGGTGGAAGCAATTCATACAACTGTTCACATTCTTAAAAAAGATCATCTTAGACCACACAATGACAAGACTCCTTATGAACTATGGTTTGGAAGACCTGCCTCAATCAAGAATTTTAAAATCTTTGGGAGTAAATGTTATATCAAGAATAATGATGAAAATATTGGAAAATATGATGACATGGATGATGAAGGTATATTCTTAGGTTATGCTACAAACAATAAAGGTTACAGATGCTACAATAAGAGGCTACATAAATTGGTTGATTGTATTGACATAAAAGTTGATTAAGAAATCCTGATAGGAAATGTAAGTAGTGTTGAACCAAGCACAAAAGATATAATTGAAAATGAAGATGAACAGGTCCAAGGATTAGAAAGAGAAGAATATGAATCAGATGAAGATACGAATACTCCAACTTACACAAATCAACATAAAGAAGAAAAATCACCTCTCAGAATTATTAGAAAGAATCATCCTAAAATCAGATAATTGGAGATATAAATAAAGGAGTTCAGACAAGAAGGAATTTGATTAAAGACTCAGAACAATCCCATGTTGCTTTTTTATCTATGGTTGAACCTAAAAATTTTGATGAAGCCAACCAACATGATGATTGGATTAGAGCTATGAATGATGAGCTTGATCATATTGAGAAGAACAATACTTGGGAGCTTGTTCCTAGACTTGAAGACAATAATGTAATAGGTTCCAAATGGGTGTTCAAAAATAAAATGAATGAAAAAGGACAAGTTGTTAGAAATAAAGCCAGATTGGTCTATAAAGGGTATGCACAAGTTGAAGGTCGGGATTTTGATGAAACTTTTGCACCAGTGGCAAGATTGGAAGCCATCAGAATGTTTCTTGCATGTTCATTTCATAAGAACTTTAAAGTTTATCAGATGTATGTTAAGTCAACATTTCTTAATGGAGATCTAGAGGAAGAAGTACATATGGAGCAACCTAAAGGATTCTCATTGACATATAAACTTGATTATGTCTGTAAGCTAAAGGAGGATTTATATGGACTGAAACAAGCACCACGAGCTTGGTATTATAGTCTGGACAAATTTTTACAAGACAAAGGATTCAAGAAAGGCACTGTTGATAGCAATCTCTACATAAAAATTGAAAGTGATGATTTACTAGTTGTTTTGATTTATGTAGATGACATTATTTTTGGTTGTAATAATGATTCCTATGTTCAGTGGTTTGATAACTCTATGCAAATAGAGTTTGAGATGTACATGATAGGATAATTGTCATATTTTCTTGGCATACAAGTAAAATAGAGTTTTGCAGGAATTTTTATCTCTCAAGAAAAATATTTGAAAGAGATGTTGAAGAAATTTCAGATGGAGGATTCCTCTCCTGTTAGTAAACCTATGGTGGTTGGTTTGTTACACATTATTTTCGTCATCCCTGTGATCGTTAATGATGTAAACCTATATGTTGCCTTCAGAGGCGTCACAGTGGCCTGAGTTCCTAAAGAGAGAAGGGAGAAGAACTTTTCCTGAGAGAAAATGTTGGATTCTCCTTTGTAAAAACCTTATAAAAAGGGATGTTCGCAGGTTTCTATATAGGCAGGGTGCGAGAATGACCAATTCTCGTAGGTTGCACTATAGCCAGGGTGCAAACAGTTTGCAGGTTGCACTATAGCTAGGGTGCGAGAATGACATCACGTGGGAAAAATGTACGGATTCTCGAATCTTCTAGAAGGAGAAGATTCTATGGTGAGGTGGCATCCGAATGGTTTGGATCTTACTCGCTTTCATGATTTAGTGGGATCATCCTAACCTCCTCACCTTATCCTCTTCAACTTATAAAAGGAGAGGAGCTCTCATGGAGAAGGGGTTCTTTGGCTTGGAATTATTAGCTTGATTAGAGTGGCTTTGAGATTTTCTTTATCAAGATAGATTGTGAGTAGCTATCAGATCTATGGTTTCACAATCCTTGGAGCAAGAAGTGTGTGGGGAACGAAGGACAGTAGGAAGGGACCTTACGGAATCAAGGCTCTGGTTGTAAGTTTCTCTTTCAATTAATATGATACAGTGATATATTTCTTTCCCATAAAGTGAGATCTACTTTATTACATAATTCTTTGATCATATGTATAGATTAGCTATTGGATATATTATTTGCTTTCACTTTGGTTGGTTTGTGATGTTTTGATCGTGACCGCACAAGAGCGCTGGAGCAAAGCAAGGAACAACAGAGACCAAGGAAGCGATTACAAGGTACATATCTTCTTCTCACTTCCAATTTAATTCAATAGTTAGATCTAGGGAAAGCGGTATATTATGTCCTGTTTTGTTCTAGATCC
>ML780799.1:377717-399526 GCA_009831015.1 Picea engelmannii
TTGTACTGTATTTCCTTGTTTGTTGGCAGGTTTCCGACCGACTGTTCCTTGTTCCCTACACACACTCGACAAAGTATTTCAGCTATCACTATGTTCTAACTTCATACTTTGGGGGGCTCTCTGTTACACATTATTTTCATCATTCCTATGATCGTTAATGATGTAAACCTATCTGTTGCCTTCAGAGGGGTCACAGTGGCCTGAGTTCCTAAAGAGAGAAGGGAGAAGAACTTTTCCTAAAAGAAAATGTTGGATTCTCCTTTGTAAAAACCTTATAAAAAGGGATGTTCGCAGGTTGCTATATAGGCAGGGTGCGAGAATGACCAATTCTCGTAGGTTGCACTATATCCAGGGTGTGAACAGTTCGCAGGTTGCACTATAGCTAGGGTGCGAGAATGACAGCACGTGGGAAAAACGTACGGTTTCTCGAATCTTCTAGAAGGAGAAGCTTCTATGGTGAGGTGGCATCCGAATGGTTTGGATCTTACTCGCTTTCATGATTTAGTGGGATCATCCTAACCTCCTCACCTTATCCTCTTCAACTTATAAAAGGAGAGGATCTCTCATGGAGAAGGGGTTCTTTGGCTTGGAATTATTAGCTTTATTAGAGTGGCTTTGAGATTTGCTTTATCAAGATAGATTGTGAGTAGCTATCAGATCTATGGTTTCAGAATCCTTGGAGCAAGAAGTGTGTGGGGAATGAAGGACAGTAGGAAGGGACCTTACGACATCAAGGCTCTGGTTGTAAGTTTCTCTTTCAATTAATATGATACAGTGATATATTTCTTTCCCATAAAGTGAGATCTACTTTATTACATAATTTCTTGATCATATGTATATATTAGCTATTGGATATATTATTTGCTTTCAGTTTGGTTGGTTTGTGCTGTTTTGATCTTGACCGCAAAATAGCACTGGAGAAAATCAAGGAACAATAGAGACCAAGGAAGCGATTACAAGGTACATATCTTCTTCTCACTTCCAATTTAAATAAATAGTTAGATCTAGGGAAAGCGGTATATTCTGTCCTGTTTTGTTCTAGATCCAGGTGGATCTAGGGAGATCGGTTTGTGTACGCACTTACGGATTTATCCTGAAACATGGTTGCAAGCTTAGTAAAGATGATATTTCACCTGATGTTGATCAAAGGACATATCTCTCTATGATAGGTAGTCTTTTGTACATCACAACATCCCATCCTGATATAATGCAAGCTGTTGGAATGGTAGGTCGTTATCAGTCTACTCCTAAACAAAGTCATTTGGTAGTTGTCACAAGAATATTCAAATACTTGAAGGGAACAATGACTTATGGTCTGTGGTATCCCAAAAATCAGAATTTTCAGTTAATTGCTTATTCAAATGTAGATTGGGAAAATTGTGTGGATGAGAGAAAGAGAACTAGTGGAGGTGCATTCTTCCTGGGTGACTTGTTGGTAGCATGGATTAGTAAGAAGCAGGGATCTATTTCCTTATCAACTATAGAGGAAGACTACATTGTTGTTGTTACTTGTTGCACTAAGATTTTATGGATGATTCAAACTCTTAAAGATTTGAAGGTAAATTATACTGATCTGATTACAATTCACTGTGATAATACTAGTGCCATTAGTGTCTCCAAGAATCCTGTTCTTCATTCCAAGACTAAGCATATCCAAATAAAATACCATTTTATCAGAGAAAAAGTTACAAACAGAGTTGTTCAGCTGAATTATATTCCTTCCACATAACAAATAGTTGATATCTTTACTAAACCATTAGCAGTGACTCCTTTTGGATATCTTCACCAGAAGTTGGGCGTGACCTCACTGTCAAATTAAGAGGGTCCATCCTGTCAGGGGGAGTTTGTGTTGGTTGAATCTCTAATACCTCCAAATATATACCGCAACAGCTCAAGGGGAGCTTGTTTTTTCTTTGACATTGATGTCAAAGGGGGAGAAAGTGTGGTAATTTCAATATAGTGGTAAAGTTGGATGTTCCTGAAGGGGTTGCCATCAATGCCAAAGGGAGATATTGTTGGCATGTTTTCAGACAGAGGTAGAGTATGCGTTTTTTTTCATTGATGGAAAAGATCAACACGTTCAGCAGAGCAATGATGGCATGGAAATGGAAAGATCAATAGTGAGGAGAAACAATGATCATTGGATCACCCATACCGAATTCCCGATGACCGTTAGATCTGAATACAAATAGGAGGAACATGCAAAAGAGGAGAACAAATATCAGACGTTGGATCTGAGCATGAGGACTGAACATCATTAGATCCAGAAGAAGGAGCATGATCTTTAAGTACAAGATGAAGAGATCTTACAAAGTCCCAAAAGCAGGAGTGTTGTCCATCGTCAAGGAGTACACGTGGTGAGGGATTAACATTTCACTGACTGGAAAGTCAAAGGAAGGCAATGCTCTAACCTTCCAACTCATGATATGTGAAATTGCGATAAGATATAGATCGTTGATCCAAGAGGGACACATGGTGATAGATCAGGGCATCACAAAGGTTTCGTTTCAGAGTTTTGGAGACCGGGAAGTGGAGGAGTCAAGGAAGAAACTCACGGAAAGAAATTACGATATGTGAGATCACGAAAAGATCTGGACCGTCGAATCATCAAGATTGTGGACCATTGATCTGACTCCATTTCTGAGTTTCGGATAATGGGAGTTGGAGGTGTCAAGGACACTCACGACAAGAATGCTGAAACAAGAAATCATGAAGAATCTTTTGGCGCGGCCTGTGGTAATTGTCGGTGGTCATGTGAGGGGAAGGAGCTAGTGGAGCTAAGCTCCATTTTAACAATCGCAACATGAAGAGTCAAGACTCTTCACCACAGGATTCCCAAATTTGCGAATTACAGAGCACTTTGTGGATAAGAGCCAGGTCACTGCCAGTGGTCATGTGAGAGGTAGGAGCTAGCGGAGCTAAGCCCCTTTTCAGAGATCGCAACATGAAGAGTCAAGAATCTTCACTTATGGATTGCTGAAATGCGAAATGAGAAAACACCTTTTTGTGTAGGTTGTGGTCACCGTCGGTGATCATATGAGAAGGTGGAGCTAGTGGAGCTAAGCTCGTTTTCAGCGATCTCAACTTGGAGTGTCGAGACCCTTCGACACAAGATTGCCAAAATGAAAAATGCGAAAGGAATTCTTATTAGGCCCGTGGTCACAGCCAATGGGCATATGGAGTAGGTGCGAGATCCATCATTGGTAATCCAACAGTTCAGGTTAATTAGGAATATGATCGAAGGGTCATCGTTTATTTTCATGATTAATAAGTTCAGTTACAATTCATTTAGAAAATTGAATCATGGTTCTTAATCAGTTGGTGATACAATTGATGAGAAGTTTTTGTCTTTGCCCAAGGAGATTCAAGGTGTAACTGATGAGGCTAATGAGTATAAAAGGAGAGATGCAACAACTATGTAATGTTGGTTGTTTTAACCAAAACAATGAGATGAACTGTAAGAAGGGTAAAATGAAAGAATGGAGAGCATGAGATAAAACACAGAGATGAGTAATAGTTGTCGAATAGACAAAAGAAAGAGTAGAATAGTAGAATAGAATGTAGCATAGTAGAACTGCAGAATAGTTTTTGAACCAAAGAAGAATTGCAGAACAATGAAGAAGGGGTAAGAATTGAAATACTTGTATTATTTGTTTGTCAATCAATTATGCATAATCAAGGAGGAAGGGTGGTGCTAGAGATGACTGTGGTCCTCTGATATTCAAGTTGGTGCTTGAATATTGGAAGTTGTGTCTTCCATCTAGTTGTGCCTAGAAAATAAGGGTGGCAGGGTGGTGCTTGAAAAAACACAGAGTTTTTTGTATACAAGTTGGTGCTTGTACAAATATAGTTTGTGCTAGAATATTTAGGGAGTTGGTGCTTCCTTCTAGTGGGTGCTAGAGAAACCAGAGAGTTGGTGCTCTCAAAAAGTTGGATCTTGTAAAACAGAGGTAGTAGCCTCACTTTGAGTTGGTGCTCAAACATAGACGATGTACAGAACTTAAAAGACTGCCTATCATTTCGAAGAAGAAGCGGTTTTCTCCCTTTATGGGTTTCCTCGTGAAAATTTGTCTCTGTGTATATCTTATGTGTGATTGATTCTCATTATTTATGTTATTCATATGATGTATAATATTGATGGTCACTTGATGAAAGATTAAAAATGGTTTAATAGACTTAAAATTGTTTAAGCACAGTAACAACTGATTCACCCCCCCTCTCAGTTGATTTAGTAATTTCAACAAGGACCTTGGGGTGTATTCCATCTTTGGTGAGGAGGATAACATTCCCTTGGAACAAATTGATTTAGACGATGGGATATGGCACATGCACTTTAATGGTTCATGCTTTGATGAAGGTAACAAAGTTGGCATTATCTTGATTTATCGTGTATGAAAAATCCATAACTTTTATTATAGGTTGAAGTTTGTTGGCACCAACAATGTCACAGAATTCGAAGCTTTATTATTAAGAATTGGGAATGCCTATAATCTTGGTTGTGGTCACCTTTCAGTTTTTGGGGATTCCAAGATTGTTGTGAACCTTGTACGTAAAATTTACTCTCCTAGCAAAAAGTTGATAAAACGATACACCCAAACTGTTTGGGAACTTACCTAAAACCTATTATGTTTCAACATAACTCATGTTACGAAGGAATTGAATTCAATGGCCAATCGATTAGTTGTTTTTGCAACCTCTCCTAATAGACAACTTTTGGTACACAAGCTCGATTGTTCTTTTCAATCTTTATATCGTCCACACATCCCTGACAATATAGAATCTTGGTAGGCCCTCCCTAATGATAAGAGAATTTGTGCTTTCATTCAAGATGAACCTCTTAATCCCAAGAAAATTATATCCATAGAAGACAACAAGATTCCTAAGGGCCTGACTCCTCTAGAGAGTTCGTTTTCATCGAGTGATGCAGGCAAGAGAAACATGAAGAGGAGGAGTCAAGAAGGAAGGTGGGTGAAACCATCTCCTGGAACATAGGGGCACTCAAATATTCAAAGAATGTTAAAATAAGTGTCCAATGTTCTATTAATGAAGAAATGAAGTTGGCCAAGATACTTGGTAGATTTCAAGATGTTTTTTCTTGGTCTTATGAGGATGTTCGTCGTTTTGATCCTAGTCCTATACAACATGCTATCCCCATGAAGGAAGGCATGAGACCAGTTAGGAAGAAACTAAGACCTATTTACTCTGCATTTAAATAAACTTTTCAAAGGGAGTTGGAAAATGTATTAAGGGATGGGATCATTTTTCTAGTCTACCCTGAATGGGTTTTTGATTCGGTACCTGTTTCGAAGACCATTGGTCATATTAGAACCTACATCAATTTTCACACTTTCAGTCAGGGTATTATGAGAAATCCCTTTCCTCCTCTTAATATGGAAATGATTATACAACAAGTTGTAAGGTCACAGATGAGGCCCTTACTTGACATTTTTTGGGGTTACAGTAAAATCAAGGGAAAAGGGGCAGATGCTCACAAAACCACTCTTATCACTAATTGGGGTACCATGACTTATAAATGCCTATTTTTGGGCTTACCTGATGCAAGTACTGCTTTTAAAATACATATACAGACAACTCTTGACGAATTGGTCAATATCCATATATATCTTGATGATCTGATTGTACTTGTTAAAGGGATGATTATTACATCAGAGTTCCAAGTGTTATTTATGGGTCCATTCAAAATTGCTTGTGTCTTGGATATTAAATCTTTCATTATAAAGGATTTAGAGGAGCAATTTTTTTCCTACAGTACTAACTGTTCTCACTTGAAACATTACGTGGGACCAATGTGAAAAATGCTAACGTTGTTTATATTTTCTGTATACTAGTAACTTTACTTTACTTTCAATTTTGCACTATTTTTTTTTCTAATTTTATAGTAGTTTGACTTCTTCTTTCTTTTTTAAAACATTTCCTACTGCTTTTATATTCGTTCATTTTATTGTTGTTGTTTTTGTTAGCGATAAAAAATGCACTGGCATTTTTTAAAGAACGATGACTAATCTTGTAGGGAAAATTTGACTAGCTTCTTGAGCTCCAAATGCAGATATGAAAGCAAAATTGGAAAGATTAGGATTTGTAGATGTTAATCGACTATTCAAGCATGCAAAATGGATTCTCCATGACTAAGAAATTTGATTTTTAAAACATCTGCGCTTTCACCAGCTAACCCGTCTTGAATTTTGCTAGTTAGCTGGTGAAAGCTTTGCCTTTCACCAGCTAAGGAGCAGATTTTCGGGTAAAATAGTTGGTGAAAGCCTATCATGGCCAGAAAAACCGAATTCTTGCCCAGATCAGGAATTTTTGAGTTTGATTGGTATGAAATCTTCTTCAATAAGCTGGTTATGAATTATCAAATCAAAATCTAAAGGCCATTCTTGGAGATGAAAGTCAAAAGGGAATTTTTTGACTAGATTTGGTCATTTTCAAGGGAAAAATGATAGGGATCAAATGACACATCATCCAATTCGAATTTTATCTTTGGAGGACCAAATCAAATAGCCTTGGGAGGCTAAAACTGCACTTCATCAAATCTACTACTCTTAGATATGGATTGACCTCATCTTGAGGATCTCTCTTTATCTTTTGTAAATCAGTTTTGACTTTCTATTTTTAGAATATTAGATCCATTGTTTTAGGATCTGAAAACTGATTTTAAAAATCTATAAATGCCTAGATTTTCTAAGAGTCTAGGGGGCAATCTAGGAGACATTTTGTGGCTATTCTACTAGACTCTTTATTCATAATAGAATCACAGTCCTCTTTTGTTTTCAATGACAGATTTTCTCATACTTTCATCATTTTGTACTTTATTTCAGTTTAGCTCAACTTCTAAGAACTGTTATCTTCTTATTAAGCTCATGAACTTGAACTAAAGGTTTTCTTGCTATCTTGTATGACCCTGCACATTGTGTATTCGGTTATCTAGACTAGTATTATTCATATCCTATTCAAACTTTGTTGTCTGATCATTGGGTTCTAAAAGCATTGTCATTATTTGAATGTATGAAGTGGTCCTTTTCATTGTCTATTGAGTTATCCTATTGTTCCAAACATACAAATTCTACCATATTCTTAAGTTACCAAGCACCTTTGGTCTACAACCACAAAGTCTCTTTGAAGATTGTTGTGGTGAATTCGAGAAGCAAGTTCAACAGGAAGTAGTCATTTCTTTTGTTTGTCAAAATGATTATTATGAGAATTGCATAGATGTCTCTGTCACACTTATTGCCTTTGATTTGCATGAAGGATCATTTATAGAAGAGCATTGTTCTCAAATTTTTAAAAGGGTTTCTCATGGTGTATTTTCACCTGAAAGAAAAGAGGAAGATCAGGAGATTGTTCATTTTCCTATACAAAACAAGGGAGTGTTGGATTCACTTGTCTTTGATGAAGAACAATACTGTCATCTAGAAACTCCCTCAGTAAATATTGAAAATCCTGCAACTAACATTGAAAAGTCATCTACAAAAATCAACAGGTTTGCATGCACCGTACTTAAACCTAGATCTGCAGAAAACAGCAAACAATTCATCATCAACAATGAAGTTAGTTTGCAGCCCTGTTCAGTTTTACACGCAGTTGAAGGTGGAATCTATTATCGGAAGAAGGGTATGTAGAGATCTTCTGATGTTCAGCCGAAGCAACAGGAAGAAGTGTTTTCTTACAATGTCATTGATCCTTTTGTTGATTATCTGGAGTATTCGAGCAGCATAAATGTCAAATTGATCTTGTCAAATGAAGGTTGCTTATGCTACACTTTCAAATTGTATATCAGTATTCTATGTTTTCTGGCATTCATCATTTCCAGATCAGAAGTTTTACCAGTTATTCAGATACTTGTATGGCTTCATTGGAAGCATGATTTTACCTGACCTAGAAAAAATACAATTATTAGAATAGGAATAGGCAAAAGAATAAGCTCACCTAATTTTAGAAGTATCAAAACATAGGATTTAAGATTTTATCTTAGAAATAAATTGATCCTCCAAATATTTTTTCAAATTTTTGTGAAAAATCTTTTCAACAACTAATGTATGTTGTGAAGTTGAAGTTAGTTAGTGAAAGCCTCGGGTTTCAACGGTTAAGGTGTACTCCCCGCAACAAGTAAGCTGGTGAAAGCACTTACTATTGTAAACATCAGAAGGAAACTTTGGCAATTGTTACAGTGACTATATCTTTCCTATGCATGCACACCTCAAGGAATTATTGACAAAGAGTGAGAATCTTTGGGACTCAAGATCAACATGCTATGGGCCGATCTGCTGAAGAGTTGAGGACTTTTCTGATCAACATACAAGTAAGAAGACAGGTGACCCTTTGGATGCTTTCCAACCTTTTCAAAATTTTCAAACAGGTAAACTGATAGAGAGCCTCACTGTCTGTTGAGAATGTGTCGAAATGTTTTGAAAATTGTCATGTATTCAAGGAAATCCAAGCACCTGCTCCAAGTTGGAAATGGTTCGGTTGATTTAAGCCCCTTGTGGGCTAACTTTCATGAGCCACAATGGTTGAGTTCTCCCCTTCTTCCGGATCATGATGGAAACTCAGTTAATAATCCATTAGATTCTGTTTTGAGCCCATATATATAACAGAAGCATCCTCCAAAGAGGAACACCCCTCAACTATTCCTTACTTCAATCTCAGACAGCCAGATCCATGCACTAAATTCACTAAACAATAGCTCCATATCAGCATTGGATGGAAGGCACTCCTTCAAGTTGGTTGGTAGTAATGGTGACTCAAAAGTGGGTTCACATGGAGGTGTCCCTGATTGGTGGTCGACGCAGACATTTTCAGATCTTGTAGCTTCCTCTATAAGAGAGCGGTTCCGTTGGAGTGATGCAATAAGTCCTTCTGATTTTAGGTGGATTCCTGACAGAGAGAGAATGGATGGAGTTTCTCTGGCCATGGAAAGGATCAGGGCCAAAAATGCACATGATGCTTTCGTGTCTTCCCAGGTGGAGGTTCAGACTTATGACATTTGCGCAAATCTTCTATCATAAGAGTATCATATTTCTATTGTCACTATGCTAGCTTGTGGGCACGTCTACCATCCAGAGTGTTTGGAGAAGACGACTTCTGAAGATAATCAGCAATATCTGTCATGTCCTCTATGTATTGCAATATTGTAGGTGAATAGATGCCGAACATCATCCAAGTGTCTGAACTATCAGTTATCATAAATTCTTGGTATGACGCAGAATTTCATAATGGAGCATTTCATAAATGAATGGAGATTACATATGGATCATAATGAGATTGGTCATGAATTCTATGACGTCATCAATGTTTATGAGAGTATTTTAATTCTCATCCAATTATGCATCGAGTCCTGGTATTTCTATCACTTCAAACGACCCATGAATTGCTCATTCAAAACATATTTTCAAAATTCCAGATCCGTTCAAGGTGGCTGAAGAATGGTCGAAAGTTTGGAAAATTCATCATCCAGGGCGGTTATATCATCGAACGACGACAGCAGAATAAGTGGCAACACTCTAACCATCGAAAAATATTTGGTAGACTTCAATCAAAACTATACATCGCTTTCATTGCAGAGCTCCATTGGAGACAGAGTGTCTGGATGTCCCACACAGAGAACATTGCCTTCATATGGTAGAGTTGTTGTTGACAAAGAACACAGAGAGCATTGGCTTCATCTTGTAGAGTTGTTGCTGACCAAAAACATGATCGCTGCAACACAGGGAGTCGTGAGAGAAATGTTTTGGATATATGCAAAATATGGTATGATTGCAGAGGCCTTGAGCACCTTAAGCTATGCTACTCACCATGGATTGATGCTTGATTTTCCCAATTACAATTACCTTCTTCAGAAATTGGTAAGTTGTAATCTGTTCAGTCAAGATCATGAACTCTATTTAGAAATGACAAGCAAAGGTATTTCCCCATATTCATCTACTTTCGATTCCATGGTCATTTGCTTCTGCAAACAAGGAAATTTGCAGCAGGCTAATGTTTTTTATTTTCAAGTGATTCAGAAAGGTTGGGTGCCTGGTTCTGCCACATATAATGCTTTGATTCAGGAGCATTTGCCTCAAAAAATGCTTCCAGAGGCTTTTAGTTTTATTGATTATATGATAGTGAATGTCCTTTTCCCTGTGTGGTTAATTCATGGGTTCTGCAGCCAGGGCTGGTTGAATGAAGCCCGTGAGTTGTTGGGAAAAATGGTTAACATGGGTCAGCAGCCTGATGTTTATACTTGTACTATATTTATAGACAGACTCTGTAAGAAAAATAAAGTGGAGGAGGCAGTGTGTTTGTTGAACATAATTGAAGCTGAAGGTTTGGTGACTAATAAAGTGACTTACATGACTATCATCACTAGATACTGCAAAGAAGGGAAGATCAATGTTGCTTTCCAAGTTTTCGATAGAATGATTGGTATGGGTTGTGAGCCATATGTTTACACTTATACTATTTTGATGCCTGATAAAGAAATCGATAGCACAAATACATTAGTGGGAAGTGAAATATCTCATTCTCTTGCAAATTTAGAGGTCATGGCCAAGCCTAGTTCCTTGGTTGAAAACATTGAATTTTGTGGACTTGCGACTGATGGTCATTATATTGTGAAATTTCCAACTGGAAAAAGTATGGAAGAGCAAAGTGAAATGGTTGTGCATTTTGGTAATGCTTCAAGTGGTAAAAAATCAGATAAATCACATGCATAAATAGGAGGTGATAAGCATGGAGAAAAGAATGACACTATAGAGGAGAAAGTTATAGATGGAAATATCTCAACCCCAAATTTGTTCTACAAGTTTACAGAGACATGGTTACAACTGGTGACAAATCATTTTCCCATGCTATTTGGCCCTCTGTTTATATGGTCATGGCTTACATGGATCAGTTTGACCAAGACAAAGATGGAATGATAGAAAACGAAGGTTTCCCAGATCAAACATATGATGCATGGCTTATTTCAGGTGTTAGTGCTTATTCTGGCAGACTATGGGTGGCAGCCCTTCAGGCAACTGCTATCATGGCAGATGAAGTTGGTGATAAAGCTTCTGGAGAACATTTTTGAGCTAAATTTCAGAAGGCAAAAACTATGTATGAGAAGTTGTGGAATGGCTCATACTTCAACTATGATAGAAGTATCAATAGTTTAAAATTTCAAGTCGGGCATTTGGTTAGAACTTCCACATTTCTAGGATATATCTGATTTTAATTTAGCAAAACACAAGTGGTAGCAGTTCCGAAGACAAGTGACAGAGTTTTCAGAAATAGAACTTTAAGGGATCTTGAAAATAGCCAAAGACATAAATGCAGGTTATAAACATTTCTGGGAATGAAAAGGCTAAATGACTCCATGGCCCAATACTAAAGTAACAAGATCTTTCAAGTTCTTGGAGACCTCACAGGGAGGTATCCATCCCAGTTGGAGCCAGATGTTAGCGATAAAAAATGCACTGACATTTTTGAAAGAACGATGACTAATCTTGTAGGGAAAAATTGACTATCTTCCCAAGCTCCAAATGTATATTTGAAAGCACCATTGGAAATATTAGGATTTTTAGATGTCAATCGACTATTCAAGCATGCAAAACAGACTCTCCATGACTGAGAAATATGACTTTTAAAAAATCTGCGCTTTCACTAGCTAACCAATCTTGAATTTTGCTAGTTAGCTGGTGAAAGCTCCACCTTTCACCAGCTAAGGAGCATATTTTTGGGTAAATTAGCTGGTGAAAGCTTGTCACGGCTAGAAAAATAGAATTCTTGCCTAGATCTGGAATTTTTGAGTTTGATTGGTATGAAATCTTCTTCAATAAGCTGGTTATGAACTATCAAATCAAAATCTGAAGGCCATTCTTGGAGATGAAAGTCAAAAGGGAAGTTTTTGACTAGATTTGGTCATTTTCAAGGGCAAAATGATAGGTATCAAATGACACATCATCCAATTCGAATTTTATCTTTGGAGGACCAAATCAAATAGCCTTGGGAGGCTAAAACTGCACTTCATCAAATATACTACTCTTAGATATGGATTGACCTCATCTTGAGGATCTCTCCTTATCTTTTGTAAATCAGTTTTGACTTTCTATTTTTAGAATATCAGATCCATTGTTTTAGGATCTGAAAACATATTGTAAAAGCTATAAATGCCTAGCTTTTCTAAGAGTCTAGGGGTAAATCTAGGAGACATTTTGTGGCTATTGTACTAGACTCTTTATTCATAATAGAATCACAGTCCTCTTTTGTTTTCAATGATAGATTTTCTCATAATTTCATCATTCTGTACTTTATTTTAGTTTAGCTCAGCTTCTAAGAATTGTTATCTTCTTATTAAGTTCATGAACTTGAACTAAATGTTTTCTTGCTATCTTGTATGACCCTGCACATTGTGTATTCGGTTATCTAGACTAGTATTCTTCATATCCTATTCAAACTTTGTTGTCTGATCATTGAGTTATAAAAGCATTGTCATTATTCAAATGTATGAAGTGGTCCTTTTCATTAGCTATTGAGTTATCCTATTGTTCCAAGCATACAAATTCTACCATATTCTTAAGTTACCAAGAACCTTTGGTCTACAACCACAAAGGGTTTCTTGGAGTGATAACAGTTTTAATTTTTTCATTTTTACTTCTGTCATGAATTTTTTGCTTACCACCTTTTAGTTAATTGGGTCAAAATAAGATGTTGGATCCATTCTTCCATAGTGTCACTCCTACAATATGTGTTGGTCAATAGAAATCAATCTTACACAACTTTCACGATGTTTCCCCTGAAAAGCACCTTTGAATTTCTTATCTTCTTCCACTGTTGTTTAAACTTTTTTTTTGGGATTATCTCCCACTTCTACTTTACTTTTCTTCATCCATTTGAGAATTTAAGAGAGCAATTCCATAAATTTTCTCCTCGAAGTTAAGATTCGATACCAGTTGAACAATTATGCACACAGTGGTAAAACCCCTCATACTTAACACTTTTCATGAGTTATTCTTGAATTCCCGGTAATTTTTCCATTAAAACCGCTCACTTCCCTCTGTTGCATAATATTCCTGGTTATATCTGCTTGACTTGTGAAATCATGAGTTTTGAGTTCTAATCTGTTGGAAAAAAAATTCCCTGTGGAGTTGCCAGTTTGTTGACTATTAAAATCGCAACGAGGATTTTTCTCGCAAAGTATTGCTAAAGCCTATTATTATAAACTAACAAAATATATAATACTAGTAGGTGGGACTCCCTTGTAGATTGGGAGATAAGATCTAGTTCTTATTTCATGTTTATGTTGTTGTTAGACACTTCTTACATGGTTCTACATGATGGATGAAATCTTGGTTTTATTGGCAATGGATAAGGCCCATTATGTGTTGGTTCTAATTGCGACAAATGAATGATAGGTAAAGCATGTTATGTTTTGTTTTTGCTTCTCTAAGATCTAATTTCATGATTACAATGACCTGTGATTATCGATTGTTACCCTTTCTATCTATTCCTGGATTCATTACTCTGACACCTGCACAAGAGACATGTTATTAGCAACACATAAGAGCAGTTGAAAAGAGATAAAAAGCAATATGAATAAAATCCAAAAGGGAGAAACTATGCTACTATGCTATATGATGTTGCACTATGCATTTCGAAGTTTAAATGGATTGTTGTTAGTCCTAGCTAACAAGGTTAGTGGTTATATGATTTATTGTCTTATATGGAAAAACATGTGAGGCGCACTATGGTGTGGTTGGCAGTGGATAATGTAACATAGGGTGGCGCTCTTGGAAATTAGTGGATGTTGGTCTTGATGCATGGTTTAATTGAATGAATTAATGGATTAGTGGGCCGACATGTACTAAGGAATTGAATGAATGGAGGTTGGAGGCGATGTTCATTTACTGCATGTCACTACATACCCCTCCCACTGATTGTCACCTTGGCTTGGCTATTGTTGAATTGTGTGTCTTGGCTATTGTTCAAGTAGAGGAAAAATTGCTCGGCCAAGCTCGCATTTTTAAGGTTTTCGTGGTTACAAGAATGTATTTTCTCCATCCATGAACCTACTATGGTTATGAAATAGCTATTGTCTTGGTGATGTATGGGTCTGTGTTTTCCTTAAGTCTGGCAACTATGTAAATTTGTGATATTTTCTGGAATGAATAGTTGGTGCAGTTTTCATTGCAATAATTTTTTAAGTCACGGTTTTATTGATCATTCTAAGTGTTAGAATCCATGAAGGCTCTCTGTCATCCTTATTTGTATTGGTTGAAGGGTTTTCATTCAATCTAGATTGGTTGGTCTTCTCCATGCATTCTTATCACCATACCCAATTGTTTATTGTTATGGGGTTTATTGTGGTTGAATGTAACATACCCATCCACCCACAGGCTGGGTATGTTACCTGCAAGCCTGCCCATAGACTTCTTTCTCTTGTCTAATACCTTATTTTTTTATTAAGATGCATAAGATAACATATTTAACCACATGAACAACAATATCCAACAAGCATGTATAATCTAAAGGTTATGTTAAACGATAATTAAATATACACAACAAAAATACATTCATATACATGTAAATGATAATTAAATTACACAAAAGAATACATTCAAACACAGATAGTAATACCATGAAAGAGAGAACTTATCTTTATGAAATATGACATCGACTGGCTGTAGACGAAGGACATTCCACCCAACCGTAGACACCACTGCTCCAAAACTCAACAGTAGTGTCACCCTTGAGCCAGGGCTATGAATCCACAAGGATGGTTCCAAAGTGTAATTTGGTTCCCAAACCAGTCATCTCTCAGGCTCTCACAGGTTTCCTGACACCCACAACAATCCAAGTACCCAACTCTCTTCTGCCCAGCCTATGCCATATGAGAGAATGGACCTCCACCCTTCTCTACCACGCAGTCCCTCATGCAGTCCTTCTCCATCCTTCCAAGGCTTCCAACACAGCTGGTCCAGAATCTCAATGATGGAACTCTCAAGACTCACAGTTGTGAGTAAAACAGGGCACAAGACAATGCATTTCAGACATGCAGGCCCCAGGTCACAACTGGATCACACCAACGACCACTACAACCAACTATCCCGTGGTTATTTCTTCAACAAATCCATTTCCTTTCGCTTTGTCCACCAAGACATAGGTTAGGATGGGTCAATGAATGGGTCAGGTATTGCATGCATGGGAGTGCATGAGGAAGGAACGGGTGAGTGAACAGGAAAATAATGCACAAGTCATTAGTTGAACCCCCCCATTGAACCAAAGGCAGGTTTAAGTAACCTCGTGGGGAAAACAAGAACCTCCTGGCCTTCCCCAAGAAGTTCACGTAACCGATCCCCTCCCTTAGAGAAAAGGGTAATAAGAAAATAGGAATAACACTTAGTCCCTCAAGCTCCCTCTCTTGTGGAATCATAGCCCCGTATAACTCTAGTCCTTGTCTGTCTAGCAGCCAATGATGTGTTTATTACTATTAATGATCAAAACATTACATTTCTTGGGCATACTGACCCTTTAATAATTTTTTGGGAACTCACACCTCTTAGCATTGTAACAATACATTTATTTAAAAATGGGGGTTCAAAACCTGGGGTGTTACATCCCCTCCCCCTTATTTTGGTACTGTCCTCAATGCATATAAAAACAGAGATCCAAATCTCAAATTTATTCAAA
Organism: Picea engelmannii; assembly: GCA_009831015.1. Lineage (NCBI taxonomy): Eukaryota > Viridiplantae > Streptophyta > Pinopsida > Pinales > Pinaceae > Picea > Picea engelmannii. The sequence continues at coordinate 393,387 of ML780799.1, forward strand.
AATTTGTGGGTACTCTTCCCACATGGCGTCTTCATGCTCCCAGGTAGCATCTTCAGGACCATAGCAGGTCCACTAAACTTTTACCATTTCTATAACTCGATTCCGGAGCATTTTGACTTTTTTGTCCAATACCCACACTGGTTGAAACTAAAATTCTCCCTCCATCTCTACCTGAATTAGATGCCAAACAATAACATGGTTAGGATCATGTACATATATCTTTAGTAAAGATACATGAAATACATTATGCACATTCATGGAAGCAGGAAATGCAAGCATGTATGCAACAGGCCCTATTATGTCCAATATTTCAAATGGACCACAGAATCTGGCTGCCATCTTTGTACAACTATCCAATTTCAAGGAGATTTTCTTGGGCTTCACTTTCAAAAGTACATTCTCCCCTACTTTAAATTCTCTAACTGTCCTTTTCTTGTCTCCATAAAATTTATGTCTATCCTGAGTTGCCTTTAATTTTTTTTTAATCTTGACCACCTAGTCTTCCATGTCCTTGATCAACTCCGCCCCAAGTACCACTCTATCTATTGGGTTGTCCCAGCTCACTGGAGTATTTCATTTCCTACCATACAAGGTGTCAAATGGGCTCATTTTCAATGAATCTTGATACCCATTGTTATATGCAAACTCAACCAAGTGTAAGTAATCTTCCCACTTAGATGTCTTATCCATCACATACATTCTCAACCTATCTTCAATTATTTGATTGACTCTTTCTATTTGACCATATGTCTGGGGATAATATGTTGTGATAAAGTTTAGATTTGTGCAAAATCCTTTAAACCATCCCCTCCAAAAATTGGAGGTAAACTTTGTATATCTATCCGAGACGATTGTACTAGGCATATGCAACCTAACAATTTCCTTCATGAAAATGTCTGCAATATCAGTTGTTGTATGCGTTGTCTTCACAGGAACAAAATGAGCAGCGTTGTTAATTTGTCAACCACCACCATGATTGAATCATGTTTCTTATTTTTTTTGGGTAATCCTGTGATGAAATCCATGGTGATCACTTCCCATTTATTCTCTGGAATTGTCAATGGATACAACAAACCCACTGGGTACCTATGCTCAGCCTTCACCTTTTGAAATTGCATACATGGAGCGATGTAATCAACAACATCCTTCTTCATTCTCGGCCAAGAGAACTGGCTTCTTACTGCTATAATTGTTTTCTAGTAACCAGGATGTCCAGCATAAGGAACATCATGCATTTCCTTCAGTACCAAATTCCTCAGTTCTCTATAACTAGGAACATAGATTCTATTTTTATGCATGAGTAATCCATATTCCTTTATCTCGTACTCCTTTACTTTCTGTTGTACATTTCCTTATTGTAAGTTTTTCTTTACCTGTAGGTAATGTTGATCTGTAACAAGACCATCTAAAATTATTCTCTTCAAGTCTGACTAATGTATACTAATAGCAGTAGCATGCATGAGATGCACTCTTCTACTAAGTGCATCGATAACTTTATTCTCTTTTCCCTTGATATGCTTGATATCGAAGTCATATTCACTTAAAAATTCCAGCCATCTTGTTTGCTTGACATTGAAGGTTGGTTTTTCAAAAAGATACTTCAGACCAATGTGGTCTATCCTTAATTCAAACTTCTTCCCCATGAGATAATGTCTCCACATAATCAAGGCATGAACAATGGAAGCAAGTTCCAAGTCATGTGTGGCATAGTTCTTCTCATGTTCCTTAATATTTCTGGACTCATATCCAATGACATGTCCATTTTGCGTGAGGAATCTCCCAAGTCCTCCTTACAAGCACCTGTACATACCACAAAACTTTCATTTGGGTCAATAATATTTAATACAGGTGCACTAGTAAGTAATTCCTTCAACAAATTAAAATTATTTTCGCACTTGAGTGTCCATTCAAATTTAGTCCCCTTATTTTGCAAAGAAGTGATGGGGTGATCAATCTTAGAGAACCCTACTATGAACCTTCTATAGTAGATGGATAATCCCATAAAAGATCTGACGTCTGACACATTTCTGGGTGTTGGCCATCCTCTCATGGATTCATTCTTCTATGGATCTATTTCTATGCCCTGCTCTGAAATAATGTGTCCCAAGTAATGGATCTACTTTTGATAAAAATAACACTTACTCAACTTGGCATACAACTGATGTTCTCTTAGTACCTACAACATCAATCTCAAGTTATGTTCATGCTCTTCATCAAACTTAGAATAGATAAGTATGTCATCCAGGAATACTATGACAAACTTTTCCATATAATTTTTGAATATGCCATTCATTAAGCACATGAATACAACTGGTGCATTGGTTAGTCCAAAAGGAACCACTACAAGTTCATAATGCCCATACCTAGTGCTAAAGGTTGTCTTATGAATGTCTTCTTCCTTGATTCTAACCTGATGGTATCCTACCCTCAAGCCAATATTTGAAAATATCTTTGCTCCTTTTAGCTGATCAAAGAGGTCATCAATTCAGGGAAAAAGATACATGTTCTTTATAGTGTACTTGTTCAGCTGTCGGAAGTCAATACACAACCTCAAGGTTCCATCCTTATTTTTGACAAAAAGTATTGGTTCTCCCCAAGGTGAAACACTTGGACGTATGTATCCTTTCTTCGACAATTCTTCCAACTGCATTTGTAATTCTTTTAACTCTGGTGTGCTCATTCTATAGGGTGTTTTTTACATCGGGGCAGCTCCTGGCACTAAATCAATTAAGAAATCTATCTCTCTTCTTGGTGGCAATACGGGTATTTATTGGAATACATCTTCAAATTCCTGTAGCACTAAGAAATCTTCAAGGCTTAGCCCCTTTGTATCAATTGGATCCTCCACATGGGCTGCATACAATTGACATCTTTTTCTAAAACATCTTTTCAGCTATAAGGACGAAATATTGCATATAAAGATGGGTCTTGGAACTCCTCTCATAGTGCTCTATTTTCCATCTTCATCAAGACATGAAAATGTCTTGTTATGACAATCTAGGACAACATGATGCTTTTCCAACCAATCCATTCCAATCAGACCATCATAAGACCCCAATGGTATGCTATTTATATCAGTACTAGTATTCATGCCATTAAGACTTATGGAACAACCTCTGACCATATCATGGATTCTTCTTTTGGTTCCAGTGGCTAACAGAACCAAACTTGATTTTCCAAGTTTACTTTTCTCCAAATGTAATCTGTCCACTATATTAGGATCATTATAACAATGACTTGATCCTACATTAATCAAAATAGAAACATTTTGATTTATGATCTTACCTTCCACCTCGATCATATTGGACTGGTACTCTGCTTGTCGATCATTTAAAGTTGCATAGATTCTTCCCATATCTCCGACCATTGTAGCCTCTTGGATGTTGTGCATAGTCTTCACTTTGTCCTTTATGTGTGGGAAATCCTTGTACAGGTGATCTTCCTTGCATCCCCAACATTGGATTCGTGGTCTTCCCCTTTTTCCCAAGGAGTCTTCCTTCTTGAAATCCCCCTTAGCATACTGATATTAATGATTTGTGTTTGGTTAATTCCTATTTAAGGGAGGTTTGAATCCTTTCCTCCTCTGATTGGACTTCGCATTCTTCTTGTCCTTCCAAGATTTATGTAGGGATTGTCTTCCCTAACCTTTCTCATACAAGTATTTAGCCTTGCTGATGGCCTCAGTCAAGGTCTTGGGTTCATCATACTTGATATTTTCCTTATAGAAGGTCGGAAATCCACTTAGAAATATCTGTATTTTAACTTTTTCATCACCAATGAACTTGACATACTTTAACAATCCCAAGAACTTGTTCTCATATTGATCCATATGGATATCAATGATCCGTAGGATCTTTTAATGACTATGGTTGAGTTTTAATTTTGCATGCGTTAATTAACCATTTGAGAAAACTTAATGAAAGAATGAGGAAAGAAGAAGAACTATGAAAGCCATATACACATGTGCATATTTGAAATTAAATAATAAACAACAAACCATAACACGCAAATTGATAACGGAGTTCGACACAACTTTGCCTACGTCTCTGGGCCTTTGTCTCTGTGGGGGAGGCTTCTTTATTTCTGTTCAAGAGCTCAAACATACATCGCTGCAATGCCAAATGGATACAATAATGATCTATTCATTTTCTTCTAGATCTCAAGAACCCTACGAAGAAAACGGCACACAAAAAGGACGTCCAGAGCTCCCAGAAATGGCCCGACAGCGTCTGCTCCTCAATATCTTCCCTGCATAAAAATGGCTTTGGCTTGGCTTCTCCTCAGCATAACTCTACTCTGACTGCTGCCCCATGGCCTCAAATAGGCCTGGTTTATATATATCTAAAGTTGGTTGTTCATATCCAACTTCCTCCCAAAATTTGGGCTCCAAAAATGCCCAATATCTCCCCAAAATGGAGAAAATCAACTAATATCAGGCATAAATCAATGAAAAATCCATAAACTTTGGCATAAAACCCACTTTATAAAAATTATTGGGAATTAGCCCCTAGGCCTGGGCACGCGCCCCCTAAACTCAGTCATATGGGCCTCCATGTGGCCACGCGCCCATGCGCTAGACCCCTCCCCGGCGCTAGCTCCTGGTTTCTTGGCATGCGGATAGAACCGTGGCTCAACTGTATAACTCCCCGCACCTTATTTGAGGGACAGTTCTGGTCGTATGGGAACCACTTGAGAACCGGGGCTGGTCCCTATCCTAAACTCCCCCGAATCTGTGCCAATGGTTATTCTTTGGCCCCCGTTTATATGGAGTGGTCTCGTGTAATGTTGAACCGAGGGCTGGGGCTAAGCCCTGACCCTTTTCTCCGTCGACCATCCATTTAAATTAATTCAAATAATTAATGTGCCATATGGTTAACAAGAACCACTGGATGAGAAGGCGGTTATCCCAACCCTTCCAGTCCATTGCCCGGAGGGGAGGTTGCAGGTTCGACTCCCGGCCAAGCAATGTAACTTTTACACAAAACCCATGAACCAATCACGGGGTGCCACGTGGCAGCCCATGACTGGGCCACGTGGCACCTCAACACCCAACAGAAATATGCCACACATCAAATTCCCATTCGACCACCAGTCTTCCATGTAACCTGCCACCTGTCAGCCTGTGTGTCTGCCACGTCACCTTGCCACGCCAGTTGCTGACGTCATCCATGCCACGTGTCACCCTTCCAGTGGTGACACGTGTCACTCCTGGATAGGTCCAGCTGTATTCCAAATCAACCTGCCATGCTCTGCCACGTGTCATCACCTGAGGCTGCCACATGTTGTCTCTAGAATCTACCACGTGTCACCTTCAGGAGCTGCCACGTCAGCCTGTACGGATTGTACAGTCATCCCCTTTTTTTTGCTTGTTTTCCTTTTCGGACAGAACGCGATATCTTCCGCATACAGAGCCCGTTTTATGAAGTAAATATACCACCGAAATCAGGAAGATGAGACAAACGCAATGGAACTAGTTTCGTCACATTCCGAGCACTTTCATTTTTGAGCATTTTTAAACCCTGTTAGGCTTCTGGATCCGATTTTGGATCACACCTCCCCACAAAAAGACCTTTTGGTCCCCAAAAGGTTACTGACTAGTCAACAAGCTCGGGATAGGCCACCCGGCTTGTCCTCCATCTCTGAACTCTGTCCTGTGCACCTGTCTCATCAAGATCAACTGTAACACAATCATGACAACTGACAGTATATTGTTAGCCATTTGAACCCTGTTACATCTTACTGAAGTCACTATCATCCATGTAGAAAACATTGCTAATGACAGTATAAAAAAGACGACTGCAAATGAGCTGATATACTTGAGATATCTTCACGACATGAGCTTATCTTGAAGCAACTTATGATTGATTTTCCATTCAACAATCATGTCTTGTTCTTGCTTAAGATCAATTTCTTCATTTGAAACAATTATTGGTTTGTTGCTTGCTTGCACTACCTTCTGTAATTGTTCCATTGTTTGAAGTGTTTTATTTTCTTTAACATGATGAGCATGAACCACATAATCCTGACATGCTTTAGTGAATTGATATTGATTCGTTGTCCTGTAGAAGATTGTTGTACGATCATATAAATATGGACTACCTAAGACCATTCCACATTCTCTTAACGACACAACATCACAA
>ML780799.1:399576-428916 GCA_009831015.1 Picea engelmannii
TTACTTCGTCCACATACTTAGATGAAATTGCAAATTTGATTGTGCACTACTTTGTTATGTGCATTTGATGATGATTGCTTATCCATTTAAGTGTGTAAGGCTTATGATGAGTTTGTGTTTTTAACCCCAATTGCTTAACCAACTCTTCTGAGATTAGATTAGATTGAGATCCATTGTCGATTAATGTGTCTATTTTAGTGTGTTGCATGATTACCCTTATATGAAACAACTTGCTTCTACAATCAATGTCTTCACCATTTTTACCTTTCATACCAACCAATGAGATCTTTGATTCATCACCTGAATCTGATCCCAAGTTTGTGGGTTTTGATGTCGTTGCCACTGTTTGTGCTCCCTTCTTTTCTTTGAACAACTTTGGCCTCTTCTCGGGATGCAACTGCCAACATTTGTCCTCATCATGTCCCTCTTTCTTGCAATTCTTGCAAGTGGGCTTTCCTTCCTTCCTCGTCACTGCATTTGCATTCTTGCCATGCCTTTTCCTCTTATCCTCTTTCCTTGAAGACGATGATTCCCCTGACACGCCTGCTTTCCCTGCTTCAATATACGTAGCTTGAACATAAACCTCATCAAGGTCAGTGGGTCCAAACATGAAAACACTGTTTCTAATATGCGTAGGCAACCCTCCTATATACTTCATAAGGGTTTCTTGTGTTTGCAAAGGAATGTCTAACATTAATTCCATTTTTCAAAATCCATCAGTGTATTCTTGCACTGTTTTTCCTTTTCTTAGTTTTAAAGATTACCATTCAATTAATGCTTTTTCTTTATAACCCAAAGGATAGAATTGTTTCCTAAGTTCCAAAATGAAACTCTTCCATGATGGAAATACATTACCCACATGTTTTGTTCCCTTTTGCATCTTGCTTTGCCACCAAATGAGAGTTGTACCTGCAAGTCTCAAAGATGACAACTTGATTTGTGTGGCCTCATCTTTGATCTGTTGCACACTGCAGTATACCTCCATCTGCCTGATCCAATTGTCAAGTTTTTCTTCATTTACCTCACCATCATATATGGGCAACTCAAATTTGACATCAAGTTTTAACAATGGCATTTCATGTTTATTCTTATAAACATTTTCTTTTCATTAGATTTAGAACTTGAACTTGAAGAAGAAGGAGAAGAAGGAGGTGTTAATGGAGGTGAAGGAGGAATCTGAGGATGGTCCTCTTCCTCTTCACCTTTTCCCTTTGAAGATTCACCCAAAACTGGTCTCTTTCGTTCCAGGTAATCCTCGTACAAAACTTTCACCATCTCCGACATAGCAAGGAATGTTTTCCAGAATTCTTTCTCATCCCGAGAAATCCCTTCTTTTGATGCCATCTTCTTGCTGTGAGAAGCTCTCTTTCTCAATCCAATTAATGGATCCTCTGCAACAAGCTCTCCTTCACCATGTTGTATCTTTTCCCTGGTTAACATGCAAAACTCAAATCCAAACATAATTAACCATTTGATAAAACTTAATGAAAGAATGAGAAAAGAAGAGGAATTATGACATCCATATACACATATGCATATCTGAAATGAAATGATAGACAAAAAACCACAACATGCAGATTGATAACGGAGTTCAGCACAACTTTGCCTACGTCTCTGGGCCTTTGTCTCTATGGGGGAGGCTTCTTTATTTCTGTTGAAGATCTCAAAAATACATCGCTGCAATGCCAAATGGCTACAAGACTGATCTTGTCATGTTATTCCAGATCTCAAGAACCCTGCAAAGAAAATGACACACAAAATGGATGTCCGAAGCTCCCAGAAATGGCCCAACAACGTCTGCTCCTCAATATCTTCCCTGCATAAAAACGGCTTTGGCTTGGCTTCTCCTCAGCATAAATCTTCTCTGACTGCTTCCCCATGGCCTCAAATAGGCTTGGTTTATATAGATCTGAAGTTGGTTGTTCATCTCCAACTTCCTCCAAAAATTTGGTCTCCAAAAATGCCCAATATCTCCCAAAAATGGAGAAAATCAACTAATATCAAGCATAAATCAATGAAAAATCCATAAAATTTGGCATAAAACCCACTGTATAAAACTTATTGGGCATTAGCCCCTAGGACTAGGTGTGCGCCCCCTAAAATCGGTCGTATGGGCCTCCATGTGGCCACGCGCCCATGCGTTTCCCCCCTCCTCGACGCTAGCTCTTGGTTTCTTGGCATGCGGATAGAACCGTGGCTCAACTGTATAACTCCCCGCACCTTATTTGAGGGACAGTTTTGGTCGTATGGGAACCACCCGAGAACCGGGGCTGGTCCCTATCCTAAACTCCCCCAAATCCACGTCGATGGTTATGCTTTGGTGCCCATTTATATGGAGTGGTCTCGTGTAATGTTGAACCGAGGGCTGGGGCTAAGCCCCGACCCTTTTCTCCACCAACCATCCATTTAAATTAATTCAAATAATTAATGTGCCATATGGTTAACAAGAACCACCGACCGGGCGGGCGGTTAGCCCAGCCCTGCCAATCCGTTGCCCGGAGGGGAGGTCGCGGGTTTGACTCCCGGCCAAGCCATGTAAATTTTACACAAAACCCACGAACCAATCACGGGGTGCCACGTGGCAACCCATGACTGGGCCATGTGGCACCTCAACACCCAACAGAAATCTGCCACACGTCAAATGCCCATTCGACCACCAGTCTGCCATGTAACCTGCCACCTGTCATCCTGTGTGTCTGCCACATCACCTTGCCACATCAGTTGCTCACGTCATCCGTGCCACATGTCACCCTTCCAGTGGTGACACGTGTCACTCCTAGATAGGTCCAGCTGTACACCAAATCAACCTGCCACGCTCTACCACATGTCGTCACCTGAGGCTGTCACGTGTCGTCTCTAGAAGCTGCCATGTGTTGCCTTCAGGAGCTGCCACGTCAGCCTATACGGACTGTATGGACTGTACAGTCATCCCCTTTTTTTTACCTATTTTCCTTTTCAGACAGAACGCGATATCTTCCGCATATGGAGCCCATTTGACAAAGTAAATATATCGTCGGAATCAACAAGACAAGAGGGACGCAATGGCGCTGGTTTCGTCGCATTCCGAGCACTTTCATTTTTGAGCATTTTTAAACCCTGTTAGGCTTCTGGATCCGATTTTGGATCAATCAATGGCCACCCACCTTTTCCAACTGGCTCAAAAAACATTTCTGGCAATTTTGGCAATTTACTATTTTTAGCAGTTTTCACTTCTGGGGCCATTTTGAGGGCCTAAATGAAGGTTTTTCGGGATCGAGCTTCTTAATGTTATCTTATGAAATTATTGAGGCCCCAAAATGAATCTCCTCGATGATACCTTTCCAATTGTCTATCATACGCCTAAAACGAAGATCGTATGCAAAAGTTACGACCCCAGGAAGTTAATGTACTAACTTACCCAAATGGGGCCCACATGACTTTTGACACTTCATCTCCTAGGGTTAGGTTTTTGGATGTCTAGGGTTTTTGGCATTCTCGTTTATTGTAAAAGGACTTCAAAGCCTCATTGTAATGATCTTCTTGCGAATGAGTGCAACAATCACATCTCTTCTCAGAGATAAGCCGCTACCATTCCAACAAGCTTGTTTCTGCTGCATTTTACAGTTTCATCTTATTTCATTATTGAATAAAAAACTAGTTTTACTGTATCTCTATTATTTTGTGTTAAGAATTTGTTAATAATATGTATTCATTTTTTTCTGCTCATAAAATACAGATCAGTGGTATCAGAGCGGTCTACTCCTTGTTGTCTTAATGCATGTCCCCAACGAGGTCAGAGTACAAGGAGTTGGGTCTTGAGATTGTTTCTCTTGAGGACAAAGGCTCTTGCATGCCCAAGTGACCTCTCATGTCAGGAGAGAAGAAATGTGATGGGACAAGAGATCCTTTCAAATTGTTGATTGAGGAATCCCTCACGCAACAGAGGAACGAGATGATGGATAGTTTCGCGCAAATCCTTCGGCGGCTACCAACATGCGACACATATTCTTCGAGCGGAGGCACCACCCTCTTCAAGGTACAAATAAAATTTTATATTCCTATATTTGAAGGTCAGATAGACGTAGATGTTGTAGACAAGTGGTTGGATCTGGTAGAAGGGTATTTTTTTGTCCATAACTTCTCGAATTATAGAGAAAATATTACTTTTGCGCTCCTCAAAGCCATCCCCCATGTCAAAGATTGGTGGGAAACGTTCTGTGAGAAAAAGGAAACAGAGGAACCCTCATTATTTACAGTCACAACGACCTGGGGTTCCTTCAGGGATGTTATTAAGGAACAATACTACCCTGGCAGAAGTTATGATGACTTATATGCCAAATGGACCACACTGTCGTAAGAAAGAGACCAAGCAGTGCCAGATTTCACAAATATCTTCCATACCTTGCACACCAAGATGGGTATCAAAGATTCCTAGCGACATATGGTGCTCAAGCATCATGATGCTCTACATAGATACATCCAGACCGAAATGGAATTTCTATACATCTCATCCTTGGGCATGGCCTACCGATATGTCATCAAAATCGAGCAAAAGATCAAACAAAAGACACGACAATTTGGGCCTGGGAACCCCTCACAACAAAAGCTGGGAAAGGGCAACCCCAACCCACAAGAACAAAGTACAGAGAAAATATGGAAAGCATCAGGAAAAACAGTCCAAGCCACAAGAAAAGAAGGACAATGGAGAGACAAAGAAAGATACCAGGAAGTGGTGTGATTTCCATAAGAGCCTTTGGCATAACACTGTTGATTGTCGCTCAAAGCAGTCGTTGGTGGTCGAAGTGAAAACCTATGAATTAGATGCGGAGTCTGACTTTGAGACAAAACCAGAAAGGGGAATATGGATCATTGACATGGAACCTAGTGCGACCGTTGCTACCACCAAGCTCCAGCCTGGTGAACCAGATGAGCCAGAAGAAGGAGAGCACCTCTTCCATTCGCAAATGTGGGTAAAAGGCACCCCATTGGACTTCATCATTGATAGCGGTATCCAGAAGAACCTCATCTTTGCAGAGGTTTTCAAGCGGCTAGCACTGCCCACAATGCCTCACCCACAACCCTACACCAATGGATGGCTCCACCAAGGAAGCGATCTTTGCGTCAACCAATAGTGTCGATTGTCATATGACATCAATCCATTCAAAGATGAGGTATTGTGTGATGTTTCTCCTCTTGAAGTTTGTGATGTTCTTTTGGGCCAACCTTATTTATGGAAACATCACCTACCGGGGTACCTCTGCACTGCCAGGTCAAGCACCCCATCGACCAGACCCCCGGTGCATCGCTGCCCAATGGGCCAGTCTATCGTCACTCTCTGTTAGAGAACGAGGATATCAAGAGACAAATCTAAGAAATTCTCCACAAGGGGCACATCCATCCCAACTCATCACCTTGCGAGAGCCCAATTGTGTTGGTATAGAAGAAACATGGAACCTGGTGACTCTGCATTGATTATCGGGCTTTGAATAAAATCATAGTCAGAAACTGATACTCGATTCCCCAAATCGACAAACTCCTTGATCAACTCATGGGGGATAAATACTTCAGTAAGATTGATCTGAAGTCTGGCTACCACCAAGTCTCGATAGAACAAACATATGTATGGAAGACTGCCTTCAAGTCAAAGGAAGGCCTTTTTGAACAGTTGGTCATGCCCTTTGGTTTGAAAAATGCTCCGACCACTTTCATGAGGATGATGGACAATATCCTGTGACCATTCACCAATAATTTTGTACTGGTGTATCTGGATGGCATTCTCATTTACAACAAGACTTGGGTCAAACACTTGCAGCATATTCAATAGGTTCTGCACACCCTGCGATAGCACAAGCTATATGCCAACTTGGAAAAATGATCCTTCGGCATGGACAGGTTCCATTACCTGGGCTACATCATTGATCAACATGGTGTACATGTGGATCCAAACAAGATCTAATTCATTCGTGACTGGCCAGCCCCAACCAAACTCACTGAACTTCAGATCTTCTTGGGCCTTGCCAATTTCTACCGCAAGTTTGTGTTGGGATTCTCCCATATTGCATGGGCCCTTAGCCAAATCACCAGGGGTGGTGGTAAGGAAAAATTTATGTGGGGCCGGTCCCAACAACAAGCGTTCGATGATTTGAAGAAACACTTGTGCTCATCCCCAATACTTTCACTACCAGACCTACAACATCCCTTTGAGATTGAGACATATGCTTTAGAGTATGTTGTGGGTGTCGTTCTCGCTCAGCACGGCCACCCTGTGGCCTATCATAGCAAGACACTATCCGATGTTGTCCATAAGTACCATACTTACGACAAATAAATGTACTCCATTGTGCAAGCCTGCCTCTAGTGGAGACATTACATTCTTGGGAAGGAGACAGTCATCCACACTGATCATAAGCCACTGCATTTTATGCAGACACAAGGAAAATTGTAGAATGACTACCATCAAAAGTGGTCCACATACTTGCAACAGTTCCACCTCAACATCAAGTATAAAATAGGAAGCACCAATTGCATCGCTAATTGCCTCAGCAGACCACCAGTCGCGACACTCACCATGGTGCTAGAATCTTGCGGCCATGAGACCTCTGGATGGCCCCAACTCTATGAGACATACCCAGACTTTTCCACCACCTACCAAATGTTGGGTGCAAACATAGTTGTCGATAATTTCTATCTTCAGGATGGGTTGTTGTGTCATCTGGGCCATATCTGTGTTCCATCAAGTGAGCGAGCAAAGTTGATTTGGGAATCCCACTACAGTCGGGTGGCAGGAAACTTCATCGTCAAAAAGACAGTGGCAATGCTACAAAAACATTTCTACTGGCCAAAACTCCGACAGGAGGTCAACAAGTATATCAAGTCTTGCACTACCTGCGCTATTTTCAAACCAACCACTAAGAAACATGGCCTATACACCCCTCTTCCTACTCCTGCCAGGACATGGGAATCCATCTCAATGGACTACATGTCAGGCCTCCCATCCACCAAGCAGGGAAATGACTTTGTTTTTGTGGTTGTTGACTGCTTTTCTAAGATGGCGATTCTAGTTGACTGCAAGAAGAGCATCACAGAAGAGGCCAATGCCAAGCTCTTATTTGAATGGGTCTGGGTACATTTTGGACTCCCACAAACCATTGTCTTATATAGGGACATTCAATTTCTCAACACATTTTGGTCGAGCCTCTGGTCGCTGCTGGACACCAAGCTAACCAAATCCATGGCCTTCCACCCCCAGACAGATGGCCAAATCAATATCGTAAATTGAATGGTTGTGCATATCCTTCCCATGTATAATTCAAAGCACCCTCACACATGGTATGAGAGCCTTCCCTATGTCCAACATAGCTACAACTAATCCCTGCATATCTCAACCGGCCACAACTCCTTTCAGGTGGGGTTGGGATTCCAACCATTGGGTCCCATAGAAGTTGCACTTCCCCTTGCGGTCAGCTCGACCGACTCATCTCCTATTCCAACTGAAGTTGACAAAGCCACCTAGTTCACTGAGGGGATCCAGCACATCCACCAACAGGTTCGGGATATCCTAAAAAAGTCCAATGACAAGTACAAACAGCGCCATGATCAACATCGGGTGCCACATAAGTTTCAGGTGGGACACAAAGTTTGGTTGCACTTGCAGAAAGAACGCCTTACAGAACCCCATTGGAAGATTCACCCACTTCGTTATGGGCCATACACCATCACCAAGGTCATGGGGGATAATTCTTTTGAGCTCAACATTCCTCCTTTCCTTGGCCTCCACCCAGTGTTCAACGTGGATCTCCTTTGCCCTTATTTCCCACCATTATTGGACACCTCATACGTAGCAAAAAAAATGACACCAATAGAGATCAAACCCGAATGAATCCAAAATGAATCAAGTGATCATATTGTGGAGACACATATCAAGGGAACTCAACAGCAAAGGATCCAGCTTTATTGAGTCGTCAAAGCAGGGTAGCTCTTGCACCAAGGCAAGTGGCTCACCCGAGGCCAAATTCAACAAAAATTTCCTCATCTAATGGGGGAAATCAATGAAATGGATACCATTTCTTCCTAAGGATGGAGTATTTATCCATATGGATATTAGTGGCCACCCACCTTTTCCAACTCACAAAAAACAGTTTTCTGGCAATTTTGGCAATTTACTATTTTTAGCAGTTTTCACTTCTGGGGCCATTTTGAGGGCCTAAATGAATTTTTTTGGGATCGATATTCTCAATAATATCCTACAACATGATTGAGGAACCAAAATTAATCTCCTCGATGATACCTTTCCAATGGGCTATCATATTCCTAAAACGAAGATCGTATGCAAAAGTTACAACCCCGGGAAGTTAATGTACTAACTTACCCAAACGGGGCCCACATGACTTTTGACGCTTCATCTCCTAGGGTTAGGTTTTTGGATGTATAGGGTTTTTTGCATTCCTTTTTATTGTAAAAGGTCTTCAGAGCCTCATTGTAATGATTTTCTTGTGAATGAGAACATCCATCACATCTCTTCTCAGAGATAAGCCGCCACCATTCCAACAAGCTTGTTTCTGTTGCATTTTATAGTTTCAGCTTATTTCATTATTGAATAGAAAACCAGTTTTACTATATCTTTGTTATTTTGTGTTAAGAATCTGTTAATAATCTGTATTCATTTTGTTCTTCTCATAAAATATAGATCACATATTCTGCCATCGTCATGCTTCCCAACCTGAGTTCAAAGAACTCCTGCATTTTCTTGTCATAGAAATGCTTTGAGAGGTACTCCTTCTGGAAGTACTTCTTGAATTGTTTCCAAGTGATTCTACTTTCATCAACATGTTCCACTTTCTTCAATTGGTCCCACCACACTGAAGCATTCTCATGTAAATGGTAGGTGGCAATCCTGGCTTCCAGGTTTGATGAATAATTATGCAACTAAAAATATATCTTGAGCCCAAGCAACAATGCTTCGACATCATCTCCCATTTCTCTTTCACCATCAAAGGAAGGTGGCTTTAGCTTCCTCAGCTCCACTTGAAAACATTCTAACTCTTGTTTCCTTCTCTAGTGTCTGACAGAAGACACTTTTGGACTACTTATGGGATTATCTGATGCATAAAACTTCCCTCCTGAGTAAGGAGGTGAGTGTTGTCCATGAGCTCTGCTGGCTCTTCTGGAATAACCAAATCACCCACGATCATATCTTCTTTCATGACACTTGCCTTCTTCCTCTTGTCTGGATTTTGATCCCTTCTTCGTTTTCCTCTGCAACTGATTTAATCTCTACAATAATTGAGCATTTATCTAGCTTTTCTCTCTCATCAGTCTCTCATTGTCTTCTTTGTAGCTTTGCACTTCCCTCTTCAAGCTTCTTACTGTTTATATCAGTGTTTCCTGATCTCATTTTTCGTTACATCCATTGGACTCTGTCTCTGCATTACTAACTCGGGTATTATGGCCTTTGGCCTCCTTTTCATGATTGGAGGCTCCCACACCTTCTTCCATTTCCTTAATATGCATCCTGAGCTGATGCCCTTAAGCCTCTTAACTCTGCAAAATGTGAAAGTGACCATTTTGTTAGAATTATGTGTATGATAGACAATTTTTTTTCCAAACCATGCTATAGGTCTATTTCTTGGTCTTGTTCATGGATATTATATCCCCATTCTCCGAGAATAATACTGTCTCATTATCCTTGGCCGACGCAGAGTTGTACCCTGTGTAGGTGCTTCCTCCAAACGACCTCCCCAGGTGATCTCGACTAGAAACCATAGCTAAATCCTCCCTTAGCACTTTTCTTTCTCAGAGACAACCAAATATTCCCTTATCCCTCCTTTCTATAGCTCTCGATTTGCATACGACCATGGCCACAACCCTGCACTTAGATGAACAATGCTTATCTAGAGCTTCGGGACTTTGGGACTTTCAACCAGGACCAGATCAATGGTCCTCGTCCTCTCTTGTGATCGATATCCACTTCGAGAATCCACTCTTCGGGAGTCTCAACCTTTCTCGCTTCCCTCCTCCTGGAATGAATTTACCCAAATTTTCTAATCTGTCGATAGTTTTCCTCCCACATATCAGTGATTGTGAATCATTTCGGCACTTCGGGATTCAAAAGTTTCAAACTTCCCTCCTGTACTTTCTCCTGGAGTTATTTTACCCGCAGTAGATGATCCTTCGACACGTGTCCTCTAGAATTGACGATCGATATATACTTCGGCCTTAAAGAGTATTACAATCGTGGTAATTATGGCATGGACATCCATTGTATATGCTATGGATATTATTTTATTGCACCATCAGAGAGGGTCACGAGTTTTTAAAAAATATGGTTTTGTTGCAATTTGATCAATTTGTGAGATGAGATCGAGCATATTTTCGATGCCTCGCTGTATTGGATTGACATCCCAACATTGTGGATGTTTAGATTCAGAGTAGTTGGACCTGTATAGTCACATAAATACTCTTGCGTTTTGTTGAATGGTCTATGTATTCCAGGCATAGTATGAGTTGAAATGGTGATTGTTGTCCATGTGTTTAAGTGGCAAGTCAAGATCTTTGCAATTAAAATATTGATGGTTGTATTTGGTTGTCCATTGTGTGTGTTGATGAATATCATGCATCATAGCATAGATAGGCACAGGTTCTATGATAGTATAATATCGTTACAATTTAATTATTAAATGAATTAAAGGATGAAATTGGGCATGATTTTTGTGTTTGTATTTGATGATTGAAATAATTTGTGGGCAGTGTTTGATGAGTTGACACTGAACATAGTGGAAATAAGTGACTGCGTATTCATTTGGGAATTGTTTTAAAACATTAAATGGACAATGAGAAGGAACATAACTCTTCTACAGGTTGTTGTGGGATGCATATTGTCTTGTTTTGGTGACACTGTGTTAAAGATATTATTACAAACAATGAGAAATTTAATGCACATAATTGATTGAATTATACACAGTGGTTTTTCATTTGATCACAATGACTATTTGGTTGGTGTTATTTCTTTTTTCGTTTCATATAGAATGGTTTTATGGATTACTTAATTAATTTTATGAACAATATCCTCTATCTTTTCCTACCATTATTTTTCTTTTCGCTAATTACAACCCCATCGCCTTCCCACATTCATTTTTAACTCCCCATTCTTAAAATTTAATTGCAGTTAAGAAGAATTCTGTATGGAAGCAATTTGAAATCGTAGTTCTTGGTTGGATCACGATGATATTTTCTTTGGTTTGCATTACAGTTTATTGTTTGTTGTCTTTGATAAGTAACCATGTTTCTTTTCCCCCTCATTTTATCATGTTTCTCTCAATACAAACCCATCGCATATCCCAGGACCTTTTGTTCACCCCCTGCTCATGGAAAATAGTTAAACAATTTGTATGGATTGGATTGCATGAGTCTGATATGTTGTTGAGCCAAACTTTGTTTCATATTTTTAAGGAGTTTTCATGTGTGGTTGTAAAGGAACTATTTGGTAATCAATCATGCATGCATAAATGAGGTTTTTCAACCGAGGTATCCATGGTAGAGGAAACCAAGAGAGAGGTAATTCGAACAGAGGCAAAAGAAGGCCAAGATTCTCCATACACTTTGATGATGACTCACAAGAGTTAGGCTAGTTATTTCAGGCTAGATTTTTCAATTGGATAGGGCAAGGAGTGGTCCAACCTAGGCCAAAAAGGACTTCCTTCCAAGCTCCACAATCCCTTGGTATTCCCGTGCCCCCTCATGTCTCATTGCAACCCGAGGTTCCCGAAAATGATGAATGGAAAGAGATCGTCCCCTCGACAGTCTCCCAACATAGTGGCTAGCCAAATTTATCCTTACCTACTCCCCCTCCTAGAAATCAGATTGTCCAAGAATTCCCTTCCCACTCAATAGTGCAATCCTCCCATGCTAGCAAAAGATTGAAAACCGAGGCCCACCATGCCCCTCACAAAGGAAAATCCACTACTGCACCTTCCTCACCCTCCAATGGCTATGATAAAGCCATGTCTTCCTAGATGCATTTGAGGGATGATTGTTTTCATGTGGTCAACAATATTGGGCCTAAAGGCTCAGTGCAACCAAAGGAAAATTCAGAGAAATCAAAGGGTGACAACAACAATCAAGGAAAGATTGCATCTCAGAGTGGGAAATATGGTTTTTGAGTTTTATTTTATTTATTGTTGATGACACTTGAATTCACAATTTTTTGGACAACATGTTTTCTTTGGATATATGAGTAATATATTTTTTTGAAAATAATTTCAGATATCAATGAGATAAATTGTCAAATATGAATGTGATGATGGGAGTCACAAGGGGTCCCACCTACTAGTTATTATTTATTTAAAACCCTTATTATGATTTATTACTTTTCCCCGGTTGAGTTTTTAGTTAATTTAACTAATGAAGTAGTTCAACTACTTCAACCAATTATAATTTGCTTAAAGGAAAAAGAAAAGGTAGGAACAAGAGGAGGATAGAAGAAGAAGCATACTAAGGTTTTCTCTTTGAGTTTATGTTGAGATATTTCAGTTTTCATTCATTCCTTAATTTATCACAACCCTAATTCTTTTTTATGATAGCAGGGCCTTATTGTAGACTGCAAGATTTAGGGTTGAATTACATCATTTAGACACTTATTTTTCAGAGGTGTTGATCTCTCTTTGATAGTCTGTGTAGACTTGTCTGTTTGTGAATTAGTTTTCATGACTGACAAAGGCTATTGTGCAGAGTCGAGTGGGAAGCAATCTTTGGCAAGCTCATATAGCTTTTTATAGTTTAGTTTTTTTTATATACTGTCAGAGGTCCTTTTGCATGTTCCATTGAGGATGTCTAAGTTTGACTTTGGTCCAAAAATTCTTCACAAAATTTTGTTAAGAGAATGACTCTTTGGTGAATTGGAATGAAATAAAGGATTTCTTTATGTCTCATATGTCTTGATTATCATCTTGGTGTCTTTGCTTCTTTCTCTATATTTGTTTCAGCAACTATTATATTCAGAAAATCATATAAATAATGAATTTTCCAGCAAGATTTTATTTATAAAAAGACTAGCCTAAGCACTTGTAATCAATACTTGTGAGTTAGGATATTAATTTTGATGGCTATAAACATAGGGTGATATTCCTGTCTATTTTTATTTAGCTAAGAAAAATCTAAAAATGCTTGAGTAAGATCATTTCATATCTTTTCCTCAACATTTATTTGGAGACCATAATGGGGAGATCTTCTGTATCTCTTTGGTTAGTTTTTATACTTGTCTATCATCGAATACATCTATTTTTCTGATATTGATTCTTTGACTGTTTTTATTTCATTAATGATTGTGCCTATTGCAAGGCAGGCCAATATTGAGCCTAGTCTTCAAGATCATACCAACATTGCTTTGAACCTATTTAACACCATCTTAGACACTGCCAATACTCATGTTGAGCTTAATCATTCATGGGCAGCAATTGAGCGAGATATTAGTGCCCAATAACAATTGGAAGGTAGATGTAGATAGTCTAGAAATTAGTAGTAACCTTCTTGTTTCTTGAGGTTGGCCTTTCTTTCATGTCCTTAGACTCTCATGTTTCTAGAATAAGAAGAGGCTTATCACCTGAAATTAATCTTATTTCTGAAATAGGAAGAAGGAACGTTGTGTTATCTAACCAACAAAGCACTCTAAGGAGAACTTTTTCTAATTCATCCAGTTTGTCTTTCTTTCCCTCATATATCATCCACAAGATGGCATCTAGTGGTGGCTATAGTGGCACTGGAAGTGCTTCCTATTCTCAGTATTCATCTTCTTCAGTGATTGGTAGCTTATATAGCCACCATATCCCTGTCCAAACTACAACAAATCCCACCAAGTTCATTAAAAGGTATGAGATTTTTTAGTTTGAAGAAGACGCCACAACCACACTGTGGCATGTGTCCTCTCCTCTTAATATAGCACCTGCTACTCTCCCACTTCCTAAATTCAAAGAGAATCTCCCTAGTTTATTGGTAAATAACACTGTCACCACAAACAAACACTTAGTGGAATTTTCTTATACCTGTCACAACATAGGAGCCAATGACAATGATACTCACATGCGCTTATTCATCAACTCCTTGGAGGGAAAGGTTGCAACTACTTTCTTTGACCTTCCTCCTAAGATTTGTTTTACTTGGGAGGAGTTAATCTACTGGTTCAGATCCACTTATGGGCAATCTAAACTCCTAGCCAAGAATTTACGGGAATACAATAGCATCGCCTATAAGGACGGTGAAACCATCAATTCCTTCAACTTGCGTTTCACTAAGTTATACAACCAAATCCATGAACTCATTTGAGCTCATAACCAAGTTGATTTCATGCATTACTACAATGCATTACATCCCCCCTACCATCATAGGCTTGAGGAAAAGGCCATTGATAATCTCGGTTCTTCTCTACATACTTGTTTAGAGTATGAAGAACAACTTGAAAGAACATGTCTTCCTTAGGGAGAATCAGTTAAACAGACAGACATGTCTGCCCTCTTACAACTGGTGCAAGACATGAAAAACCGTATGATAACGTATGAGAGAAAGGGTATTGTCTCCCCTCTCACCCCTGGAGATTCATCCTCTTCTGCACCCCCCTTTAGAAGTCCAATTGAAAATAATTTCAGCCTAAAGATATCTTGCCTTGAATTTGGTGTAACTTCTGCGAGGAACACCACATGGAAGCCACATGTGAGTTAAGAAAGAGTGTCAGATATAAGATCTTTGGGAAAATACCATAAAATACTATCGATGTACTAGATTTTGCTAAGCCAGAAGATGTCAGGATCATCAATACTAGGAACAAATCTTATGCTCCCAAGGGAAAATTTGTTCCTCTACGCAATTCTTCTAGCCTGAGCTCATCCTCACCCACTTCTACTATTCAGGTTCCTAAGGTTCCTGATAGTCAAGAAACAACTTCCCCTCTCCCCTCTTCCAAGTACAATATCTTGAATCAATTTTCCAACGTCAAATAAGATGCAACCCTTATGGACATGGTTGTCATCCCTGAACAACAAATGCATCTAAAACAATTCATGGAAGGAAAATATTCCCTTGTAGCCAACCTATCTGAAGAGGTAAATGAAGAGGATTTGTCTGTAAATAAAGTAGGTGTACATAACTTTAGATACCCTGTAAAAAATCTCCCTTTTTATATTTCTGTAAATATTATGGATAAGATGGTGGTTTGGGCCCAAGTGTGATGTCAAAGATTATTATGGAAGAGCTAGGCTTGTCCTGTACAAATGAAAATGCCAAAAGCATGCTCTCCTATAATATTCTACAAAAAAAAATCATAGGTGAGATTAAATATGTAACCTTACTTTAGTGTGCACACCCTAAAATAAGGACAACCCTTAGTATTCAGGTAATTTATATACCAGTAATCAATTACTCGATCATCTTGGGAAGAGATTGGCAAGCCTTAATGGGTGGATACCTCTCACTCGATGAAACACATTTATTCATTCCTCGGAATGGTAAAAAGATTATAGTCCTTAGAGAGGGAAGGATATCACCTTACATACAGAGTGTCCCACAGCCTAATGTAAACTATATCCTCCATCTTTGCTGAGGAGGATAACATTCCCTTGGAACAAATTGATTTAGATGATGGTATGTGGCAGATGCACTTTGATGGTTCATGCTCTAATGAAGGTAACAGAGATGGCATTATCTTGATTTCTCATGTAGGAAAAATCCATAACTTTTCTTATAGGTTGGAGTTTGTTGGCATGAACAATGTCACAAAATTCAAATCTTTGTTATTAGGCATTGGGAATGCCTATAATATTGGTTGTGGTCACCTTTCAGTTTTTGGGGATTCTGAGCTTGTTGTGAACCTTGTACCTAAAATTTACTCTCCTAGCAAAAAGATGATAAAACGATCGACACAAACTGTTTGGGCACTTACCTCAAATCTATTATCTTTCAACATCACTCATTTTAATAAGGAGTTGAATTCAATGGCCGATCGGTTTTTTTTTTTTGCAACCTCTCCTAATCGACAAATTTTGGTACACAAGCTTGATTGTTCTTTTCAATCTCTATATCGTCCACACATCCCTGACAATATAGAATCTTGGCAGGCCCTCCCTAATGATGATAGCATTTTTTATTTCATTTAGGATGATCCTCTTAAGCCCAAGGAAATTATATTCATAGAAGACAACAAGATTCCAAAGGGCCTAACTTCTCTAGAGAGTTCATTTTCATCGAGTGATGCAGGCAAAAAAGATAAAAGGGAAGAAGAGGAGTCAAGAAGGAAGGTGGGTGAAACCATCTCCTGGAACATTGGGGAACTCAAATCTTCAAAGAATGTTAAAATAAGTGTCTAGTGTTCTGTTAAAGAAGAAATGAAGTTGGCCAAGCTACTTGGTAGATTTCAATATGCTTTTTCTTGGTCTTATGAGGATGTTCATGGTTTTGATCCTGGTCTTATACAACATGCTATCCCCATCAAAGAAGAAATGAAACTAGTTAGGCAAAAACTAATAACTATTAACTCTGCATTTAAAGAAACTTTTCAAAGGGAGTTGGAAAACTTCTTAAGGGATGGGATCATTTTTCCAGTCTACCCTGAATGGGTTTCCGATTGGGTACCTGTATCGAAGACCAATGATCATATTAGAACCTGCATCAATTTTCGCACTTTCAGTCAGGCTATTATGAGAAATCCTTTTCCTCCTCTTAATATGGAAATGATTCTACAACAGGTTGTAAGGTCATAGATGAGGCCCTTACTTGACATTTTCTTGGGTTACAGTAAAATCAAGGGAAAAGGGGTAGATGCTCACAAAACCACTCTTATCACTAATTGGGGTACCATGAATTATAAGTTCCTATTCTAGGGCTTACCTAATGCAATTACTGCTTTTAAAATACCTATACAAACAACTCTTGACGAATTGGTCAGTATCCATACATATCTTGATGATCTGATTGTACTCGTTAAAGGGATGATTAATACATCAGAGTTCCAAGTGTCATTTCTAGGTCCATTCAAAATTTCATTTTTCTTGGATACTAACTCTTTCATTATAAAGGATTTACAGGATAATTTTTTTTCCTACAGTACAAATTGTTCTCACTTGAAACATTACGTGGGACCAACATGAAAAATGTTAACGCTGTTTGGATTTTTTTTATACTAGTAACTTAGCTCTGCTTTCAATTTTGCACTATTTTCCTTTTTGCTTTTATAGTAGTTTGACATCTTCTTTTACAGTAGTTTGACTTATTCTTTCTATTTTAAAAAATTTCCTACTGCTTTTACATTCGTTCATTTTATTGTTGTTGCTTTAATTTTTACATTTTTACTTCTATCATGATTTTGTTGCTTACCACCTTTTGGTTAATTTGGTCAAAATAAGATGTTGGATATGTTATGCCATGGTTTCACTCCTACAAGATGTGTTGGTCAATAGAAATCAAGCTTACACAACTGTCATGATGTTTCCCCTGAAAATTACCCTTGAATTTGTTATCTGCTTCCACTGTTGTCAAAAAATAATTTTTGGATTATCTCCTGCTTATGCTTTCCTTTTCTTCATCCATTTGAGAATTTAAGAGAGAAAGTCCATAAATTTTCTCCTTGAATTTTAGAGCTGATCCCAGTTGAGAGATTATGCACACAGTGGTAAAACCCCTCATACTTAACACTTTTCATGAGTTATTTATGAATTCCCATTCATTTTTCCATTAAATACTTCCCCTTGTTGCATAATATTCCTGGTTATATATGTTTGACCTGCGAAATCATTATTTTTGAGTTATAATCTATTGAAAAAAAAATCCCTGTGGAGTCACCACTTTGTTGACAATTAAAATCACAACGAGCATTTTCGCCGCAAAGTATTGCTAAAGCCTATTATTATAAAATAACAAAATATATAATACTAGTAGGTGGGACCCCCTTGTAGATTGGGAGATCAGATATGGTTCTTATTTCATGTTTATGTTGTTGTTTGACACTTCTTACATGGTTCTAGATGATGGATGAAATCTTTGTTGTATTTTCAATGGATAAGGCATGTTATGTGTTGGTTCTAATTGTGACAAATGAATGATGGGTAAAGAATGTTATGTTTTGTTTCTGTTGCTCTAAGCTCTAATGTCATGACTAAAATGACCTATTATTATCCATTTTTACCCTTGCTATTTGTTCCTGGATTCGTTATTATGACACCTACATAAGAGAGATGTTAGTAGAAACACACAAGAGCAGTTGAAAAGAGATAAAAACCAATATGAATAAAATCCAAAAGAGAGCAACTATGCAACTATGTTATATGATGTT
Organism: Picea engelmannii; assembly: GCA_009831015.1. Taxonomy (NCBI): domain Eukaryota; kingdom Viridiplantae; phylum Streptophyta; class Pinopsida; order Pinales; family Pinaceae; genus Picea; species Picea engelmannii. The sequence continues at coordinate 417,866 of ML780799.1, forward strand.
GCACTATGCATTTTGAAGTTTAAATGGATTGTTGTTAGTCCTAGCTAACAAGGTTAGTGGTTATAGGATTTATTGGATTATATGGAAAAACATGTGATGCGTGCTATGGTGTGTTTGGTAGTGGATAATGTGACATAGGGTGGCGCTCTTGGAAAGTAGTGGATGTTGGTTTCGATGCATGGTTTAATTGAATGAATTAATGGATTAGTGGGCTGGAGTGTAATAAGGAATTTAATGACTGGAGGTTGGAGGCGACGTGCATTTACTACATGTCACTACATACCCCTCCCATTGGTTGTCACCTTGGCTTGGATATTGTTCAATTGTGTTTGTTGTGATTAAGCTCCAATTTTCAGGTAGAGGAAGAACTGATCGGCCAAGCTCACCTTTTTAAGGTTTTGATGGTTACATTTATGTATTTTCTCCATCCATGAACCCACTCTTGTTATGAAATATATATTGGCTCGGTGATGTATTTGTCTTTGGTTTCCTTAAGTCTGGCAACTGTGTAAATTTGTGATATTTTCTGGAATGAATGGTTGGTGCAGTTTTCATTGCAATAATGTTTGAAGTCATAGTTTTATTGATCATTCTAAGTGTTAGAAGCCATGAAGGCTCTCTTTCATCCTTATTGTTTTTGGTTGAAGGGTTTTCATTTGGTCCAGATTGGCTAGACATCTCCACACATTCTTATCACCATACCCAGTCGTTTGTTGTTATGGGGTTTATTGTGGTTGAATGTAACATACCCAGCCACCCACAGGCTAGGTACGCTACCTGCAATCTCTCCACAAACTTATTTCTCTTGTTTGATACCTTCTTTTTTTATTAAGATGCATAAGATAACAAATTTAACAACATGCACAACAATATCCAACAAGCATGTATAATCTAAAGGTTATGTTAAATGATAATTAAATATACAAAGAAGAAATACATTCATATACATGTAAACGATAATTAAATTACACAACTCAATACATTCAAACAAAGATAGTAATATCACGACAGAGAGCACTTATCTTTATGAAATATGACACCAACTAGATGCAGACCAAGGACGTTCCACCCAACCATAGACATCGTTGCTCCAAAACTCAACAGTAGTGTCACCCCCTAGATAGGGCTATGAATCCACAAGGACGATTACAGAGTGTAATTGGGTTCCTAAACCAGTCATTTCTCAGGCTCTCACAAGTTTCCTGACACCCACAACAATCCAAGTACCCAACTCTCTTCTACCCAGCCTGTGCCACCCGAGAAAATGGACCTCCACCCTTATCTACCATGCAATCCCTTGGGAAGTCCTTATCCTTCCTACTAGAGCTTCCAACACAGCTGTTCTAGAATCTCAATGATGGAAATATTAGGACTCGTAGTTGTGAGAAAAATAGGGCACATGCCAATTCATTTCATACATGCAGGCCCCAAGTCACGACTGGATCACACCAGTGACCACTACAACCAACTATCTCGTGTCTAGTTCTTCAGCAGCTCTATTTCCTTTTGCTTTTTCCACCAAGATGCAGGTGAGGATGGTTGGATGAATGGATCAGGGAGTGAATGCATGGGAGTTTCTGAGGAAGTTACGAGTGAGTGAATGAAAAAAAAATGCACAATTCATCAGTCGAACCCCCCCATTGGACCAGAGGTAGGTTTACGTAACCTCATGGGGAAAATAAGAACCACCTGACCTTCCCCAAGAATTTCACGTAATCGATCCCATCCCCTAGACAAAAGGGTAATAAGAAAATAGGAATAACACTTAGTCCCTCAAGCTCCCTCTCTTGTGGAATCATAGCCCCCTATAACTCTAGTCCTTGTACATCTAGTAGCCAACGATGTGTTTATTATTATTAATGATCAAAACATTGCATTTCTTGGGCATACTAGCCCTTTAATAATTTTTTGGGCACTCAGGCTTCTCAAAATTGTAACAATATATTTATTTAAAAATTGGGGTTCAAAACCTTGGATGTTACATCCCCTCCCCCTTATTTTGGCATTGTCCTCAGTGCATATACAAATAGAGATCCAAATCTAAAATTTATTCAAAAATATGTGGGTACTCTGCCTGCATGGCATCTTCATGATCCCAGGTAGAATCTTCAGGACCATAGCAGGTCCACTTAAATTTTACCAGTTCTATAACTCGATTCCGGAGCATTTTGACTTTTCTGTCCAATACCTGCACTGGCTGAACCTGAAAGTCTCCCTCCGTCTCTACCTGAATCAGATGCTAATCAATAACATGGTTAGGATCATGTACATATTTCTTTAGTAAAGATGCATGAAATACATTATGCACATTCATGGAAGCAGGCAATGCAATCATGTATGCAACTAGCCCTATTCTGTCCAATATTTCAAATGGACCACAGAATCTGGCTGCCAGCTTTGTACAACTACCCAATTTCAAGGAGATTTTCTTGGGCTTCACTTTAAAAAGTACATTCTCCCCTACTTCAAATTCTCTAATTGTCCTATTCTTGTCTACATAAACTTTCTATCTATCCTAAGCTACCTTTAAATTATGCTTAATCTTGACCACCCGGTCTTCCATGTCCTTGAGCAATTCCAGCCCAAGTACCACTCTATCTGCTAGGTTGTCCCAGCTCACTGAAGTATTTTATTTCCTACCATACAAGGCTTCAAATGGGATCATTTTTAATGAATCTTGATACCTATTTCTATATTCAAACTCAACCAAGTGTAAGTAATCTTTCCACTTAAATGGCTTATCCATCACATACATTCTCAACATATCTTCAATTATTTGATTGACTCTTTCTGTTTTCACATCTATCTGGGTATGATGTGTTGTGATTAAGTTAGATTTGTGTCAAATCCTTTAAACAATCCCCTCCAAAAATTGGAGGTAAACTTCATATCTCTCTCCGAGACGATTTTCCTAGGTATCCCATGCAACCTAACAATTTCCTTCATGAAAATCTCTGCAATATTAGCTATTGTATGTGTTGTCTTCATAGGCACAAAATGAGAATCCTTTGTTAATTTTTCAACCACCACCATGATTGAATCATGTTGCTTATTTGTTCTAGGTAATCCCGTGATGAAATACATGGTGATCACTTCCCATTTCTTCTCTGGAATTGGCAATGGTTGCAGCAAACCCATTGGGTGTGTATGCTCATCCTTCACCTTCTGACATTCCATACATCGAGCAATGTAATCAGAAACATCCTTCTTCATTCCTAACCAAAAGGACTAGCTTCTTACTGATGTAATTGTTTTCTAGTAAGTTGGATGTCCAACATAAGGAACATCATTCATTTCCTTCAGTACCAAATTCCTCAGTTCCCTAGAACTAGGAACATAGTTTATGTTTTTATGCATGAGTAATCCATATTCATTTATCTCGTACTCCTTTACTTTCTGTTTTACATTTCCTTGTTGTAATTTTTCCTTTACCTATAGGTAATGTTGATCTGTAAAAAGACAATCTAAAATTCTTCTCTTCAAGTCTGACTGATGCATACTGACAACAATAGCATGCATGAGATGCACTCTTCTACTAAGTGCATCAACAACTTTATTCTCCTTTCCCTTGATATGCTTGATATCGAAGTCATATTCACTTAAAAATTCCATCCATCTTGTTTGCTAGACATTCAAGGTCAGTTGTTCAAAATGATACTTTAGACCAATGTGGTCTGTCCTTAATTTGAACTTCTTCCCCATGAGATAATGCCTCCACATCCTCAAGGCGTGAACAATGGAAGCAAGTTCCAAGTCATGTGTTCCATAGTTCCTCTCATGTTCCTCTCATGTTCCTTAATTTTTCGTGAGGACTCCCCCAAGTCCTTCCTTACAAGTGTCTGTACATACCACAAAACTTTCATTTGGGTCAACAATCTTTAATACAGGTGAACTAGTAAGTAATTCCTTCAACAGATTAAAATTCTTTTCGCACTTGAGTGTCCAGTCAAATTAGTCCCCTTCTTTTGCAAAGAAGTGATGGGGTGAGAAATATTGAGAACCCTACTATGAACCTTCTGTAGTAGATGGCTAATCCCATAAAATATCTAACGTCTGACACATTTCTGGGTGTTTTCCATCCTCTAATGGCTTCAATCTTCTATGGATCTACTGCTATGCCCTACTCTGAAATAATGTGTCCCGAGTAATGGATTTTCTTTTGATAAAAATATCACTTACTCAACTTGGCATACAACTGATGTTCTCTTAGTACCTGCAATACCACTCAAGTGATGTTCATGATCTTCTTTAGACTTAGAATAGATAAGTATGTCATACAGGAATACTATGACAAACTTGTCTAGATAATTTTTGAATATGCCATTCATTAAGCACATGAATACAGTTGGTTCATTGGTCATTCCAAAAGGCACCACTACAAATTCATAATGCCCATACCTGGTCCTAAAGGTTGTCTTATGAATGTCTTCTTCCTTGATTCTTACCTGATGGTATCCTTCCCTCGGGTCAATCTTTGAAAATATCTTTGCTCCTCTTAGCTGATCAAAGAGGTCATCAATTCTGGATAAAGGATACTTGTTCTTTATAGTGTATTTGTTCATTTGTCGAAATTCAATACACAGCCTCAAGGTTCCATCCTTCGTTTTGAAAAAAAGTACTGGTGCTCCCCAATGTGAAACACTTGGACGTATGTATCCTTTCTTCAAAAATTCTTCCAACTACATTTGTAATTCTTTTAACTCTGGTGTGCTCATTATGTAGGTTTTTTTTGACACCGGCACAACTCCTGGCACTAAATCAATTGAGAAATCTATCTCCCTTCTTGGTGGAAAAACAAGTATTTCTTGGAATACATCTTCAAATTTCTGTAGCACTGAGAAATCTTCAAGGCTTGGCCCATTTATATCAACTGGCTCCTCCACATGGATTGTAATGTTCTTGACTTGGCTAGTCTAGGAAACACTACTAATGTGTGTGTAGGATCAAAGGATTACAACATATAAATGATGATACAAATAATAAACACGACAAAGGACTACAAAGTTTGTATTATGATATCTCTGTGGATTACAAAATGGTCAAATGCGGCTAAATAAACTGACAATACTCAACTAGATCAACAAACAAAGGATCTTAGCCGAAATACAAATAAGCAACTACGGATGAATAAAATAACAACACTCGGCTAGATCAAAAGACAAAAGGATCTTAGCCAGAATACAAATAAGCAACTAAAAGATAATACCCAGAATATGGGAGCACTGCGGAATCAATGAAGAATGATGGAAGACCTAGATGATCTTCCCAGTTGACTAGGGTGTGTCTTTCAACACCAAAATCAGCCAACTGGTGTCTTCTTCCTAGAATACACTGAACTATCTCTCCTGAGATGCGCCTCTTCTCCTCAATGACAATTCATAATCTGCATAATGATGAATTAGGTTGCTAACTCTTCTCTTATAGCTTTCCAAAACCCTAATTCGTTGTTGACCTTTTCCCTCTAAGTGACTTTTACTTTTATTATTCCTTGATTAAATCACTTAATTAATCATTTTACCCCTAAAAAGTGATTTATCCATCCTTATGGCTTCTCCAACCACTGAAAGTCACTTCTCATCATCTTATCCTATAGTGCTCTTATTATTTATTCCGATGAGCTATTACACTAAGAGTTTTCTCCAAGTAATATGCCCATTATGACCTTCTTAGTGAAATTAATTAAGATATGACCCATAATAACTCAAAATTACGGAAATCGTCAGAAAGCAACGAAACCGAAACCAAGTTGTGCGGAATGGATCCTGATGATGAATGATGCAAGTTGGGCCCAATAAGAGCGCTCAATATCTCCCAAACTCTCTGTCACCCCTATCTGGCTACTCTGGTAGGCATAGAACTCTGTAAAGTTATAATGTCCCAAAATGAGGACATTACAGTCCTCCCTGCCAGAATATTTCTTGTCCTCAAGAAATAACTGAATCCAACTACATATGATATCGGGGTCCCATATCCACTTGTGTGACACAAGGTAGACTCCCCTCAAGATGTGGTATCTCCAAGTGCTCACCACACATGACACCCACATGTTGCTGATGAGTATAATGATCAATGGCCGAGGAATCTCAGTCAACTCCCTGAGTAACCACTCTACTCGAAACTCAACTCCATCAAATGTTGAACTACCAAGCACTCCAATCCCTGGATCCAATATCAAAATTTCAACTACAATGCCTTGTGGAGTATAGTTCTGTAACATATCAACACCATGAGTCTCCTCCAAATAACACATGGCCTCAACCTGAAATGGGTCTATTCTACCAAACCATACCAAACTCAACATGACTTCCACCGACTGAACATGCTGCTGCCATAGTGAGGTACTACAAGACCTCAACGAATCACCAGTTAGTGACATTCTCTCCCCAATACTGAAACTCAATGAAAAATAAAAGTGACTCCCCCCTACAAAGGTCTGCTCTTCTCCATCATTCAATGAAATGTTTGGTCCTGTAATCCCAAGGTCCCATGCTAGTCTCTGACAGGGACCATCATGTTGATGCTTCTCTACTCTGATCATGACTGTCTACTCAAAGTATCCATACTGGACCCTCCACTCCTGTATCCTCATAACATGAAACAAACTATTGACCAAATGGACTCACAGATCCCATGTCAAATTTGGAAGTTCATCACTTCCAATACCCACTAACTGTTGGTGTGCCCTACTGGTAACTATTGAAAGAAATCCACCCTCATCCCAATGAGAGTCTGAATATGTATCAACCTCTAAGATATCCTTTGTCCCATGGCCTAGGATACTCCCCATCACACCCATGGCCTCAACTGTCTTCCCCTGATGATCCACCCCTATCCTGATGAATGCAGTCAAGACACTCTTGTCAAGTGGTCTTGGCCTACCAAATCTCCATGTCCCATGCCACTATCTAGCTCCCCCTATGTTGTTGTCATTGACGAAAGTATCGGGAAAGGATATCATAAATATCTGCAACCAACTGTAGGACTGGAAAGTATCATATGCTTTGGTCAATCCAAAGGACTTAACCAAAATCTTGTCCATCGACACCCATGGTAAATAATCGCCTGTACTCATCACTGAACACCAACCATCAGGTACAATGGTAGGTACCTCCACCAACTGTAGTTCAATCATTCTCCATCCATCATCACTCATGCAATTGTTTCTATGGTGAAGGTGATCTCCCATATCTGTATACTGTTGCAAGGGAGAGGAATCTCCATTCTCTACTTAGTACATATCCTCCTTGCAATCTAGTGCATCCCCACGAATCCCATTGTACAACTCTGTATGTCTTTGTGAACTACCACTCATCATTGTGTGCCCCTGCATACTCATGTGATCTCTTGTATACACCTGCAACATCCTAGATCCTAGGTGTACTATGACATCATCCTCTACATGAAGGTCAACCAATCCTATAACACAAATGGAAGTTTCCTCATAACTGCCCCTGGCTCTGGAATCCCCATGTGTACATGTGTACCCAACTGTCTCAACACCCCTTGTGAAGGATGGTCCCTATGACCTATGTAAATCCTCATGTATCTCTGGATCATGTCTCTCCATACTCATAAGTGATACTGGGTACTCCTCATGCTCCTCCCTCAACTGGTGCTCCACTACTAAGGCACTGAACTTCCCATTGTCCCCTATGCTACTGAGTCTCCTGTATGCCATTGCATGCCATCACCAACTGCGACCCCTATCTAAATCACACCATATCCTATATGGGCAGTTGTATCCTCCTGTGCACTCACCCTACTAATATCGTCTGCACCTGGATCCCATACAGATGTTTCCAAACACATGCTATGGTCATCTCGACCAATAAGGAGTGCATCCTCATCACTATAGATCGATCCTGGGAGTAAGTGTCCAAACAAGTTGTCGGTCTCCACCACCTGGTCCATCAATGGAATCACCAAGAGTGGTGACTCACTCTCCTCATACTAATAGGTATGTGTAAGGTCAACTATTTCCAAGCCATACCTCTCCTCCTAGGTTTGCAGATCCATATTCCCTTATGTACAATCCCCACACAAGGCTCCTCTACCATATCAGGAATGCCACTGATATCCTCATGTGTTGTGGCAAGCATAGGTGACTGAGAAGATGAAAAATGTGGCTCGCTCATCATATGAAGCTCATCATCCTCCATACATGACTTCTTGGAAGCCATGTCTACACCCATAGGTAGGTCATCCAACCTCCTAATCTTATCATGTCTAAGTGCCAACACATATGAATCCTCACAAGTGTCACTGCTATGCTGAAGTATTGAATCCTCAACATTGTCTGACGGGGAAGATGAAGGACATGCGCTATCATCCTGTCCAGTCCCTCAAATGTGCAAGAGTCACTAGTCTCTATCTCGGTCATCTAGCTGAGATTGTAGCACATGTATAGCTTCTGTACCCCAGCTCTAGTAGTGCATTTGGACGATCCATCAAAAGAAGGTATGGTGAGCTTACCAACTTTCTGGATGAAATCTATGTTATGACCCTGTTGTTGTTGTTGTTCCCCTCTCTGAGGTTCTCTGGGAAGGTTCATGCTCCTAATTCCATAGTAATCGACCAGTGTCATGTCATGATGGAAGTCATGACCCAACGTTGCATACTCCCTCCTGTACTCTGCAATGTCTTCCACTTGAGTGGGCGGCCTCCATGCTAATGGTTATTGTGTTGTTGTTGCGGGTGCCCTCTGAAAACTAGGGAACCATGTTCTAGGAATCCTACTCGAAGATATGTATGTGCGAGTAGGTGTCTAGGGTATACTACCTGCCCCCGAGTTCCCTTGTATTGCATGTGGGGATTGTGTGCCCGGAATGTCCACCATAGCCAATCTCTCAACCACCTGAGCCAAGGAATGAGACATAGTCCGCTGACTACGTATCATATCACTGATAACCTGCATGAAGGTTGCCTTGGGTTCCATGGGAGCCTTACCACTACCCTTTGGTAGCTCATATCTATCTCCCCACATTCTCTCTACCTTCTAGGTCACCCATTGAACTCATCGACTTTAGTCACAGGTTGGCAGCACTAAATCTCTGATACCACTGTAATGTTCCTGACTTGGCTAGTCTAGGAAACACTGCCAATGTGTGTGTAGAATCAAAGGCTTACAACATATAAATGATGATACAAATAATAAACGTGTCAAAGGACTGCAAAGTTTGTATTATGATATCTCTGTGGATTACAAAATGGCTGAATGTGGCTAAATAAACTGACAATACACGATTAGATCAAGAGACAAAGGATCTTAGCCGGAATACAAATAAGCAACTGTGGTTGAATAAAATAACAACACTCAGCTAGATCAAAAGACACAAGGATCTTAGCTAGAATATAAATAAGCAACTAAAAGATAATACCCGAAATATTGGAGCACTACGGAATCAACGAAGAATGATGGAAGACATGGATCATCTTCCCGGTGACTAGGGTGTGTCTTTCAACACCAAAATCAGCCAACTGGTGTCTTCCTCCTAGAATACACTGAACTATCTCTCTTGAGATGTGCCTCTTCTCCTCAATCACAAGTCATAATATGAATAATGATGAATTAGGTCACTGACTCTTCTCTTATATCTTTCCAAAACCCTAATTCACTGCTTGATCTAAAAATGAAGAAGACTTGAAATCTTGAAAATTTTTGCAAGTAAAGTTTATTTGTTAAAAGCAAATGGATCAACTTTGCAACACATTAATTAAAGGATTACTCATTCAAGATACAAATAAAAAACAACATAATCAATGAACATAATCACATAAACACAACAATTGATAAAGGAGTTCATCCCTCTCTTGGGCTACATCTCCTGGTCTAGCTTCCAATGGATCATTATTATTAATTTCTCAAAGTGCTCAAAAACATGCCTTACAATGCTCAAATTGACCAACATATTGCTCCAATGGATTCAGAGCGTCCAAAAACCCATAGCTAGGCTTTTTTGGCACCTCATTTGGCCAAAAAACGAAGAAGTTAGGCCTCCTCGAAGTCCCCCCTTCAAGATTTCTCTCTGTGCATCTACAAAACGCACCCTTGTGTCAAGATCCTGGCACACACGCAACTTAAAGTGTGAAAACCCAGCACCAGGCGCAACCACGCCAACGATAAAAACTGTAGGACGGTTATGGGTGCGCTAGCCCCTAACCACCTAGCACCTGGGCATGTGAGGGTCCATACAACCACACGAATTTACAAAAGGGCTAATCGTTTATTGGCGAATAAAATAGTGACAAATGGCGGGTAGTTTTACAAGTGTTTGAAACCAAAACTCCACACGCATTTTTGTGTAGCCAAAGGTCATATGGCATACAATAAAACCACAACTATATTTGAAACACCCCCACGCGTGCCATTTACCAATAGGTATGGTTACATATAACAAATAATATGACCATGGGTCGGGGCTAAGCCCCGGCCCGACCCCCCGCCAAATATTACAATATTCAAATTCAAATACATAAAGGCTCGTATACATAACAAGGACTATGGTGTGGGCTAGTGGTATCCCACACTCTACCAAATCGTATATCCATGGGGGAGGTCCGGGGTTTGACCCCCACAGACTCCATAAAATTTTAATAAACAATCCAACAGACAATACCGGGGTGCCACGTGGCAGCCCATGACTAGGCCACATGGCATCCAATCACTTTTTCAAATGATGCCATGTGTCAGAATACTATTCTCCCTCAGCTACCAACCAAACACTGCCATGTCAACACATACCATGTTAGTGTACGGTCATATGACCCTGCCAAGTTAGCATGTATGGACTGTACAGACTGTACAATCAACATCCTTTTTTTTGCCTGTTTGACATTCCGAACAGATTGCGATATCTCTCGCTCCCAACGTTTGTTTGAGACGAAACGAGTTGCATTGGGTTCGAAACGACGAGGTCTACGCTCTCGTCTGGTTTGAAGCGATTCTGAGCACTTTGAATTTTTGAGCAAAATTTGATCCCCTGATCACACCTCCCCATTGGGAAGCTTTTGGACCTCCAAAAGACTATTTTCAGTCTATGTGAAGATGAGGG
>ML780799.1:473331-505393 GCA_009831015.1 Picea engelmannii
GGTCTGATCAAAATTGGATATGCCAAGTGGAATTTATGGTAACTTCCCTACAACTTGCTGATGTTTGTCTTTTTCAGGATATCTCACTTGTGTAGTGTTCCCCGCCCAAAATAATTGATATGAAATTCTGAAACTCACACCAGAAATACTACAAACTGTCCATGATCCAATGAAACCAGCTCCATGCAATTTGGATACTCTAGGAATAAGTTATGATTGTTTTACCTAGATAACCTTCTTGAGACTAGTCAATAGGACTAGTCAGATACCCTATCTTACACAGGGTGTATCTACAAATTTAAGATGACCCAAAAGATGAACTTTTTACCACAGATACCTTACTAATTTCTGTAAATAGACTTAGGAGTTCAAGGTCTGAAACTTTACAAAAACGTTTTTATATTGAAAATTCCGCAATGACACAGTTTAGGACGATTCCAGAACCCTATCTTGTACAAGATGTATCTCTGAAAGTATAAGGCCTCAGGAGATGAATTTTTAACCCAATGTACCTTGATCCGTCTACCAAATATTCTGCAAGTCGTTCATTCTGAAACATTGTAGAAAAAAAGTTATAGCAAAAATTCCACGGTGTCTTAGATGTAGCAGCGAAACCCCAAGACCTTGAGCTATGATACCATATGTTAAGAACCAAATATCAATATAGCATAGAAAATCCTCAGAAAAAGTACTCAACGCCTTGAAAAAAAGATAATTTCAAATAATAAGCCTCTTCAAGGGGGCAACCTCGTTTTACCCCACTTAAATGTTCAAGTACAAGATGATTCAAAATGAAAATGTCTCCTTGGTATATATAGGAGACTAGGAGGTATAATTACAACTAATGGCCTAAATCCAACATAAATAAAATAACATTACTAATATAATATGCCCCAATTAAGGGGTAATGAGCCAATATTAGGGCTTAACAATGTAGACCATGACCTATAACTATACTATGACAATGAACATGACCATGACCTAGACCATGACCTATAACACAACCTAGACCCTTCTAACTCCATATAATCCTAGGAATAACCTATAGTTGACCCTTAATCCCCTTCACACTTGATCCCTCAGTGAACTATGAATATACCTCTTGTTGAAGGACGCACAACCCTTGCACATCCATATTGGTTCTCTAACGAGTTCTCTATGCTTCAAAACATTTTCAATATTAAGCCCTTAGGTCCAAGTTTTCCCCAAATCCCTATACATTTTTATTCACAAAACATTTTGGTCTAAACTAAATGATATATCCGTTGCATTAAAAGAGCACACACTCTTTTGTAATTAGAAAGAAACGAGGTTAAGTGTGCTTGGCGCTCATCCTTTCCTAGTAGGAACATGAACATGTTCCTAGAATGTCTGTTCACTAAGTTGCACAAGTGTGGCATTTGTGCATGTTGCAAAAAAATCGAACAAGCTCGACATATACATGCAAAAATAGCAACAAAAAACATGTTATTGTTCTTTTTGTATTCTTGTTTAATTGGTAAAAAAAATTGTGCTATTGGAAGACAAGTTTTAGTGGAATTGGAAGACAAATTTGTGTAATTGGAAGAAAATTTTCATTGGAAATCAAACTTGTTGTGGTGTACTTGGAAGGAAATTGTTCTCTTTAAACATGGGGAACCTATAAAATTGAGGTAGAAAATATTCTAGGAAATAAAAATCCATTGAAATTGTAAATGAAGAAAGAGAAAAGGCAAGGTTACGTATGTCAAAATCTAGGCTTTCAGAAGAGGGAAATCCAATTTCTAGTAGAATAGATGATGTTTTTGTTTCTCCTCCATCACCACAAGAAAAGCATGGGATTTGAGTAGAGACCAATCTAGTTCAAACTTCTATTTTACCTCCAATCACTATCTCATCAAGACAAGTTATTGTGTATAACCATATGATGAAGGATTTTCTTGGAGTTTATAATACAATGGATGAAATTAGAGAGGCAAATGATGCACAACATTCTGATGAGGAAGTTCTTGTGGCACAACCTCTTTTTGGAAAATCAGACATTCTAGAAACTAGTCATGGGAATATATACTCTCCTCCTAGAATTGATCCACTAGTGATTGAATGGGAAATAACTCCAATGTTGTTAACTCCACAACAGGGAGGTCAAGAGTGATAGAATATGGGTTCATCATCCCTACCTATATTGAGCAGTGTGAAACGAAGAAATACTAAACGCATTTAGGTGGATGAAAGCAGTCTGGAATCACTTGAAGTTAAGTTACCTAACTAGACTATTCCTTACCATTCTTATAAAGTAATTACAGAATATTTTAAACCAAAATTTGATGCCACTAAATGACAATTATTTTTGGCTTTGTTAAAATCAAGAAATTTGACCATTGTTAGGAGAATTTTAGGAATCAAAACTTTCAAAAGTTTAGAAACAATTCATCATATTGTTAGAAACCTTGTGTATGATTTTCAAAAAAATGGTAATAAATCTCATTCTAAATACCATAATGTAGCTCGACGTGTCTTGTAACAATCAATTATTAGCAAGATCACAAGAAAACATTTTTTTCTTCAAAAAACCTATCATATCATATCATGAAATATCAAAACCCTTAGAAAGTATTATAATAGACGATATAAAATTGAAATAGGCGGCCCAATATATTTGTGGGAACCTTCATTGGTAGGCTACCTTGTTCTTACATGAAGTTAATTGGAGAAGCCAAGGGACTAGTATAAGTTTTTTGACATGAGAAAACTAGGCCATCTTCCAACCAAAACTATGTACTAAAATTGAGAAGGGTATATAGGGACCATGAACCCCATATTAAACACTTTATTGACATGAAACAGACATAATTGTGTGAGAGATTCAAGACAATAAATAGTGCGCTTATCTTGGCCAAATATCTTTCCATAAATGAAAGACTTGGTATGTTCGATTAAGCACAATTCATAACACATGTTGTTTTATATTCCACATTGAGTATGGTCATTATTATTTTCTTTCATTTCCTTTCTTTCCTAGCATTTTCTTTCCTTACCTTTCCTTGCTTTCCTAGCATTTCCTTGCCTTGCATGCCTAGCCTTGTCTTTCATTTCCTTTCCTTTACTTACCTTACCTTGCATTGTCTTTCCTTGTATTTCCATGCCTTCCCTTGCCTTTCTTTACTATCCTTTCCTTGCCTAGAATTTCTTTTCCTTGTCTTTCCATACCTTTCCTTGCCTTTCCCTACCTTTCCTTGCCTTGTGTTTCCTTTCATTTCTTTGATTTTCCTTGTATTTCCATGTATTGTCTTTCCTTGATTTCCTATCCTTGACTCCCCTTTACTTGCCTTCCTTTCCTATCCTTTCATTGCCTTTCTTTCCTAACCTTGCCTTTCCTTTACTTTCCTTTCCTTGCCTTTTCTTTACATTCCTTTCATTTCCCTTCCTTACATTTCCTTTCTTTCCTAGCCTTTCCTTGTTAGGTGTTTCCTTTCCTTTCCCTTCTTTGACTTTCCTTGCCATGTCTATCCTTTCCTTGCCTTTTCATTCCTTTCATTCCTAGTCTTTCCTTGCATTTTATTACCTTTCTTTGCCTTACATTTCCTTTCCTTGTCTTGTATTTCCATTCCTTTCCTTTTTTTTCCCTGCCTTGTCTTTTCTTTTCTTTATTTCCTAGCCTTTCCTTTCCTTTCCTTTCCCTACCTTGTCTTTTCTTTCCTTGCCTTTCCTTGCCTTTTCTTTCCTTGATTTTCCTTGTCTTTCCATGCATTTTCTTTCCTTTTTTTGATTTCATAGCCTTGCCTTTCCTACCTAGCCTTTCCTTGCCTTTTATTTCCTTTCCTTGCCTTACCTTTCTTTTCCTTTCCTTCTCTTTATTTCCCTTTCCTTTCCATGACTTGTCTTGTCTTGCTTTCCTTGCCTTGTGTTACCATGCCTTAGCTTGTCATGCCTTTCTTTGTCTTTCTATCCTTGCCTTGGCTTACATTTGCTTGTCTTGGCTTAGATTTCCTTGCCTTGCATTTCCTTTCCTTTCCTTTTATTTCCTATACTTTCCATGTCATGTATTAACTTTCCATGTCTATCCTTTCCTAGAATTGTCTTTCCTTTACTTGTCTTTCCTTGCTTTTCTTGCCTAGCCTTTCCTTTCCTTTTCTTGCCTTTCCTTTCCTTGCATTATTTTTCCTTTCCTTGTCTTTCCATTCCTTTCCTTGTCTTATGCTTCCTTTCCTTACAAGGTGTTAAATTGTCAAACATATGTAAAAAGAACTGAGAAAAACCCTAGTTCCTAAGATCCTCCAAAAAAATGATTTTTTGGGCAATGGAATGATAGCGGAGGGGTCCCCCTAGTTGAAATCTAGTGCCCTTAATCTAATTGAACCGATGGTTCATCCATCTGAGGATTGTTTAGATTTTTATCATGAGTTTAAACTCCCCTCCTCAATCCATCCAGGTAGATGTTGCCAATTTGGTCCAGGGGCATAAAATCCAAACCGTGTGGCATAAAGAAGTTCCATAAGATCTCACACATATTTTTGTCCAAGGCCCATGTAACCACACTACCCACAATTTCTAGATATAGTGTTTTTTGAAATCAACCTCTTGTTTAGAAATTTCACTATGCCTCACTGAGAAAAACCCTAGTTCCAAAGCTCCTCCAAATTTTCTTTTTGGGAAATGAAATGATAGAAGAGGGGTCCCTATAGCTAGAACTTGATGACCCAAATCCAATGAAACCGATGGATTTTCCATCTAAGGCCCAGGTATATGTTTATCACAAGTTGCAACTCACCTCCTCAAGCCATCCAAGGAAATGTTTGCAATTTTCTCTAGGGGCATAAAATCCAAATCGAGTGGCATAATAGAGTTCTTTAATATCTTGCACATTTGTTTAGCCAAATTCCATGTGACCATGCTACCCAAAATGACCTGGCACGGTGTTCTTGAAATTCAACCTCTTGTTCAAAAATTGCATTATGCCTCACTGAGAAAAACCCTAATTCCAAAGATCCTCCAACAAATGTTTTTCCTAGAAACAAAATGATAGTGGAGGGATACCCTTAGATGAAACTCGATGTCCCAAATCCAATGCAATTGATGGTTTTCCCATTTGAGGCAAAGGTAGAGTTTTATCACGAGTTGTAACTCATATTTTCAAGTAATTTAGGGACATGTTGACAATTTGGTCCAGGGGCATAAAATCCAAAATGAATGTCATAACGAAGTTTCATAACCTCCCACACATATTTTTGGCCAAGGCCCACTTGACTAGGCTACCCACAATTGCTTGGAAAAGTGTTCTTCAAAATTGACCTCTTATTAAGAAATTGCATTGTGCCTCACTAAGGAAAACTCTTGTTCTGAATATCCTCCAAAAAACATTATTTTGGGGAAAAAAATAATAGTGGAGGGGTACCCCTAGCTGAAATTTGGTGCCCTGAATCCAGTGCAATTGACGATTCATTCATCTAAGGCTAGGTTAGAGTTTTATCACGAGTTGCAACTCGCCTCCTCAAGAGATTCAATGACATGTTGGAAATTTTGTCTGGGGGTACAAAATACAAAACGAGTAGCATAATTGAGTTCTATAAGCTCCCACATGTATGTTTGGGCAAGGCCCATGTGACAAAAGTACCCATAATCTCTCGACATAGTGTTCTTCAAAATCAACCTCTTGTTTAGAAATTGCACTGTGCCTCACTAAGAAAATCCCTAGTTACATAGATCCTCCAACAAGCTCTTTTTTGAGAAGCAAAGGGGTAACCATAACTAATACTTGGTGCCCCAAATCCAATTAAACTGACGGTTCATCCATCGGAGCCTCGGTTAGTGTTTTATAGCGAGTTGCAACTTGCCTCCTCAAGCCATTCAAGGAAATGTTGGCAATTTTGTCTCGTGGCATAAAATCCAAAACATGTAGCATAATGGGGTTCTATATGCTCCAACACATCTATTTATACAAGGCCCATGTGATCACACTACCCACAATGACCTGTCACAACATTATTCAAAATAGACGTCTTGTTCAAAAATTGCATTGTGCGTCATTGAGAAAAACCCTAGTTTCATAGATCCTCCAGCACACACCTTTTAGTGAAATGGAATGATAGTGAAGGGGAAACCCTATTTGAAACCCAGTGCCTTGAATCCAATGAAACCAATGGTTCATGGATCTGAGGCTCGGTTAGATTTTTATCTTGAGTTGCAACTTGCCTCCTTAAGCCATTCAGGGACATGTTAGCAATTTGGTCTGGGGGCATAAAATACAAAACAAGTGGAACAATAGAGTTTCGTAAGCTCCTTCATGTCTATTTTTCCAAGGACCACATGACAAAGATACCCACAATCATCTGACAAAGTGTTCTTCAAAATCAACCGCTTGTTCAAAAATTGCACTATGCCTCACTGAGAAAAACCCTAGTTTCGAAGATCCTCCAACAAATTATTTTCCAAGCAACAAAATGATAGTGGAGGGGTCCCCCTAGCTGTAACTGGGTGCCCTGAATCCAATTCAACTAATGTTTCATCAATATGATCCTCGGTTAGATTTTTATCACAAGTTGTAACTCGCCTCCTCAATTTATTCAGGGACATGTTGGCAACTTGGTCTAGGGGAATAATTTCCAAACCGAGTGGCATGGTATGGAAAGGAAAGGAATGGAATGAAAAGGAAAGGAAATAAAATATAAAATAAGGATAAGAAAGGATAGACATGTTGGACAACTGAGAAGGGGGGGGGTGAATCAGTTGTTACCATGCTTAAACAATTATGCTTATTTTAAACTCTTTACAGAGCACTCAATGACAATCACAATAATGTAGGGAAGTAAGCAATAGAATATTCAACATCATTAACACATATGAGATACACAGAGACATATATTTCCTGAGGAAACCCATAAAGGGTAAAAACCTCTTCTTCTTTATATGATAAGTAATCTTTACATTCTGTACATTATCATACATATGAGCTCCAACTCATTGTGAGGCTACAACCTCTGTTTTTCAAGTTGCAACTTGTTGAGAGCACCAACTCTCTATTTTCTCTAGAACCTACTAGAAGGAAGCACCAACTCCCTGGTTTCTCTAGCACCCACTAGAAGGAAGCACCAACTCCCTGGTTTCTCTGGCACCCACTAAAAGGAAGCACCAACTCCCTAGTTTCTCTGGCACCCACTAGAAGGAAGCACCAACTCCCTAGTTTCTCTAGCACCCACTAGAAGGAAGCAACAACTCCCTAAGTGTTCCAGCACCAACTGGATGGAAGCACCAACTTCCAGTCACACATGCACCAACCTATAAAACAGAGAACAACAATTCTCCCTTGCACCACCCTACCACCTTGGTTTCTCTGGCTGCAACTAGATGGAAGCTACAACTCCCTGTGTTCAAGAACCCACTTGATCCTCTGAGTACAATAATCCTCCCTAGCACCTCCCTACCACCCTGAAATATAAAGTTTTCTATCTATAAATTTATCACAGTGATACAATATTTATCAATGGATTACCGGTCTCATCATTGTTCTGCTACACTACTCTGCTCTATCTACATCAGTGTCTTCCTGCACCCCTTCCTTACACTTTATGTTCTTCTACCTTTTATGTTCTATGCACCATGTCCCTTCTATGAACCATTCCTCTTCTGTGGATTTTATTTGTTGCACTCTACCTCATTCTACACACCTGAATCACTTTCAACAACCCACAATCTCTTCTTTGTTCTGCGTTTTTATTCTCTTTGTGCATCTTCTGCATCCTCTATTCACAATTCTTCTGCATGCTCTCCCCATGCCAAGTGCTCTTCCTGATCATCATTACAACTCTTCATCTTCTCTGGCAGTTAAACCCATGCATCCATCATCATTGGGTGTTATGCCAAGATTCCTTAGCCTCTCCAGTAGTCGAGACTCTTTGTCTTCTCTGTCTTAGTCAAGCTCATTCCCTCTATTGCAGTTCCAGGCTCCAACGGTCTTACATCTATCAATAGCCTCTATGAACAGTCTTCATTCCACTGGAAGATGCCTCAAGACTCTTCATCTTCTCTGGCGATCACCTTGAAGTCTCTTCGAGTCCTCTGGTAGAAACCATCAATCGTTTCTCACATTTACATTGTGAACCTATTGAGCCTTGTGCCTTTGGCACCTTTCACCTTTCCTTTCACATGTGGCCTTAGGTGGTGACCACACGCCTGTTTAGAAGGTTCTTTTGTGACTCTCTTTTCATGGATCTAGGGATGAGGTATCTCGACTCTCCAAATCGCGGTATATGAAATGGAGCTTGTTTGAACTAGCTCCTTCGTCCATCTTCTGCAGATGTGACCATTAGCTATGATCACTGCCTTATTCGAAACTGCATTTCGCAATTTTGTGTTTCATGAATTTGTTGCGAGTCACTATGACTCTTCCAACTCCCGATTATGAAATGGAGCCTTACAAATTGCAAGCTCATTCCTTAACATGCCCACAGTTGTGACCAAGCATTTATCCATAAAGTGCTTTTGCGATTTCGCATTTCGGCATTCCTGTGGAGAAGTATCTCGACACTCCAAGTCACAAACCCCAAAATGATCAGTGTTTCGCATTTCGCAACTTCAACACTCCTGTGATGAATAGTCTCGACTCTTGACTCCTCCAACTCCTGGTATCCGAAACTCCAAAATGGATTCAGATAAACGATCCACAATCTTGATGATTCGATGGTCAAGATCTTTTTGTGATTTTGCATATCACGAGTTCCTATCGTGAGTTGTTTCCTTGACTCCTCCAACTCCCAGTATACGAAACTCCAAAATGGAGTCAGATCAATGGTCCACAGTATTAATGATTCAACAGTCCAGATCTTTGTTTTATCAATGACTCAGATTAAGTCGTGGTTTCAAATTTTGTGATTTCGGCATTCTTGTTGTGAGTGTTCTTGACACCTCCAACTCCTGGTATCCAAAACTATGAAATGGAGTCAGATCAACATATTTTGGCGTTTCGTATTTTGCCATTTCGACATTATTGTCGTGAGTGTCCTTGACATCTCCAACTCCCAGTATCCAAAACTCCGAAATGGAGTCAGATCAACGTATTTCGGCATTTCACATTTTTCCATTTTGGCATTCTTGTTGTGAGTGTCCGTGACACCTCCAACTCCTGGTATCTGAAACCCCGAAATGTCGTGGTTTCTCATTTTGAAATTTCATCATTCTTGTCGTGAGTTTCTTCCTTGACTCCTGGAGTTTTTGCTTCTGATCTTGCCATGCAATCATCGTTTCACTGCTGGTCTTGATCTTTGTCATCAATGACAATAACGCATACTCTGCCTCTGTCTGAAAAACATGCCAACAATACATGGAAAGTAAATGCGGGGAAAGGCATGGAAAGGAAAGGTCTAAGTCTAGGTTTGTCAAGGCAAGGAAAGGTAAGTCAAGGCATGGAAAACAAAGGAAATTCAATGCAAGGCAAGGCAAGGATATCCATGGAATGACCTAGACCTAGAACTAGACCTAGACCTATACCATGACCTATACATGTACCTATACCTAGACATAGACCATGACATAGACCTAGACCTAAACCTAAACCACGAGCTATAACTAGACCTTAACTTAGACCTACACCATGACCATGACCTAGACCATGAAATAGACCATGACCTAGACAATGACCTATACCATGACCTATATCATGGAAAGACAAGGCATGGCAAGGAAATACAAGGAAACACAAGGAATGGGAACACAATGCATGGAAAGACGATGTAAGATAAGGCAAGGAAAGACAAGGTAAGGTAAGGAAATACATGGAAAGGTAAGGCAAGGAAAGGAAAGGTGTGACAAGGAAAGGCAAGGTAAGGTAAGGCAAGGCAATGCATGGTAATGATAGACATGGAAAGGAAATGTAAGGAAATGCATGACAAGGAAAAAATGGCATGGAAATTCAAGGAAAATCAAGACAATACAAGAAAATTAAAGGCTAGACATGGCAAGGCAAGGCAAGAAAATGAAATCTCTAGGTCTTGGTCTAGGTATGGAAAGGAAAGGCAAGGAAATTCAAGTCATGGAAAGGCAAGAAAAGGCATGTCAAGGAAATAAAAGGCATGGAAAGGAAATTCATGTCATTGAAAGGCAAGGCATAAAATGACAAGTAAAGAGGATAGGCATGGAAATGCAAGGCATGGCATGGAAAGTAAAGGCAAGGAAAGACATGGGCTGACAAGGAAAATCATGGCATGGAAAATCAAGGCAATGAAACAAAATGCAATCCAAGGAAAGGGTAGAAATGGAAAGGAAATGAAATGCAAGGCATGGAAAGGAAAGGAAAGACATGGGAAGCAAAGGAAATATATGGGAAGGAAAGGAAAGGCATGACATGGCATGGAAATTCAAGGAAAGGCAAAGAAATTCAAGGCTATACATGGAAAGGAAATGCAAGGCTATACATGGAAAGGGAATGCAAGGAAAGGCAAGGTCTAGGTCTAGGTATGACAAGGAAATGAAAGTAAATGAAAGGCAAATGAAAGGAATGGAAAGGAATGGAAAGGCATGGAAAGGAAAGGAATGGCATGGCAAGGAAAATCATGACATAGAAACTCAAGGCAAGGAAAGGCTAGGAATGACATGGCATGTCAAGGAAATGTATGGAACAGCAAGGAAAGGAAATACATGGCATGACAAGGAAAATCATGGCATGGAAAGTAATTGAAATGAAAGGAAATGAAATGCAAGGAAAAGGAAAGGCAAGGCAAGACATGGAAAGGTGGGGTATAGGTCTAGTTATGGAAAGGAAAGGAAAGTCAAGGCATGGAAAGGAAAGGCATGTCATGGAAATTGAATGCAAGGCAAGGCAAGGAAAGGAAATGTGAAGCATGGAAAGGAAAGGAAATGCATGGCAAGGAAAGGCATGAGATATCAAGGAAAGGCAAGGAAAGACATGGCAAGGCTAGGCAAGGATAGACATGGCAAGGCATGACAGGGCAAGGCATGGCAGGGCAAGGTCTAGTTCTAGGTATAGGTATAGGTGTGGCAAGGAAAGGAAATGAAAGGCAATAAATGGCAATGAAAGGAAAGTAAATTCAAGGCAAGGCAATCCATGGCAAGGAAAGGAAAGAATTGGCTATGCAAAATGAAAGTTGACTGATATGACTTATCAATAATTTATTGATAATTGGACAGACACATGGTTTATGATTTATGACAAACTTCTCAATAACAGCAAGAAGATTTTGTTATATTTTTTATGAGAATTATATGCTAGGTTTTTTTTGGTGCATTGGAGTAATTATTTTATATATAATAAAGTATGATGCGGTAAGTGGGAGGTCAATGCAGTGATACATTAAATAACTACACATATAAACAAAAACAAGAGAATAGTTTTTTTTTTTTTTGAAATAATCCTATCAATCATAAATGTCTTCACTATGCATAATCTACTTTCATACATACTACTTACATATTCACATATCATATTATCAATCAATTTTTATAGTGGTTTTTCTCGGCATAAAAGCTCAATAAAAACTATCCATTTTCATGAAATTTTGTCAATGTTTTTCTAGGTTTTGGGGAAAATGAATCTATTTTTGTGATTCACCTTTCCAGAGTGATATATATTGTCTTAAACCTTCCTAAACATGTGAATATATATTGATACCTATTAGGCCATTGTTTCATTTAATAATAAAAAAATTCATGATAGGTTCTCATAGTCCTGAAGGAATTAATTGGATGCTTATACTAAAAGGTGTATACGTTAGTGGTATCAACAATATGGAATGCATTTTGTAGATTAATTTGGTAAAATAGTATAATAGAGTAGTATTTTAATGGTAGATATCATATTTTGTATTGTATTCCAACTCAAGACATTGTTTACCTATTCAAACACTTTGATGCTAATCATCATTGTGGTTTTGTATGAATTTTAATCATGTGAAATGGATTAATAAGTAGTGTAAACTCAAGAAGGATACCTAAATAGGGTTACTATTTTATTGAATGGTTTTAAGTAAGCATTCAAAGATTTAGCAAATTGAATAATTTTGATTGCTAAATTAGTTGAAATTTTGTGTTTAACCTAGAAGGATAAATAATATAAATTGTGTGGTGAGGAAAGGCAAGGCTACACATGGAAAGGAATGGAAAGGAAAGGAAATGAAAAACATGGAAAGGAAAGGAATGGCATGGAAAGGAAAGGAATGGCATGGAAAGGAAAGGAAAGGAAAGAATTGGAAAGGTTAGGCAATGTTATACATTTATAGTCAAGGCAAGGAAAGGTGTGACAAGGCAAGGTCTAGGCGTAGGTCCAGGTCTAGGTATTGCAAGGTAATGCAAATCAAGGCTAGAGATGGAAAGACATGGAAATGCAAGGCATGGCATGGCATGGAAAGGAAAGGCATGGCATGTAAATGAAAGGAAAGGAAATGCAAGGCATAGCATGGAATGGCATGGAAAGGAAAGGCATGGAATGGAAATTCAAGGAAAGGTAAGACAATGCAAGGCTAGACATGGAAATGAAAGGTAAGGAAAGGAATGAAAAGTCAAGGAAATGAAAGGAAACGAAATAAAATGAAAGACATGGCAAGGAAAGGACAGACATGGCAAGACAAATCATGGCATGGAAATCCAAGGCTAGGAAAATAAATGCAAGGCAAGGAAATGTTAGACATGTCGAGGCAAGGAAAGGAAAGGCAAGGCATGGCATGGAAAGGAATAGGATCAAAAGGAAAGGAAAGGAAAGGAAAGCCAAGATAAGGCATGACAATGAAATGCAAGGAAAGGCATCGCATGGCAATTCAAGGAAAGGAAAGGCAAGGCAAGGCAAGGAAAGGAAAGGATAGACATGATAAGGAATGGAAAGGCATTACAATGCATGGAAAGGAAAGGAAAGGAAAGGAAAGGATAGACATGGAAAGGCAAGGCATGGAATGGCAAGGCAAGGCAAGGAAATACATGGAAAGGCAAGGAAAGGTCTATGTATAGGTATATGTCTAGGTATGGAAAGAAAATGAAAAGAATTGCAAGGCATGGAAAGGAAAGGTAAGGCATGGAAAGGAAAGGAAAGGTATTGCAAGGCATGGAAAGGATTGGAATGGAATGGAAATTAAAGGAAAGGAAAGGCATGGCATGACAAGGAAAGGAATGGAATGGAATGGCGTGGAAAGGAAAGGCATGGCATGTTGTGGCATGGAATTGCAAGGAAAGTAAACGAAATGAAAGGAAAGACAAGGCAATGCAAGACATGGAATGGAATGGCATGGCAAGATAAGCCAAGTCAAGTCATGGGAAGGAAAGGAAAGGCAAGGCAAGGCAAGGAAAGCCAATGCAAAGAAAGGAAAGGAAATGAAATGCATGGAAAGTAAAGGAAAGGAATCAAAAGTAAAAGAATGGTAGGGAAAGCTAAGGAAATGAAAGAAAATGAAATGCAAGGCAATGATAGACATGGAAAGGAAAGAAAATGCTAGACATGGGAAGGAAATGAAAGGCATGGAAATGGGGATGAATTGTACTCAGAATTACTTCAAAGATTAATTCGTAAACTCTTTCTAGAGTTAAGGAATGTTTTTCCTAAAATTTTCTGTGTGCATTGATTTCAACTCATGGATTATTCTGTTGTCAATTTGATGTCTTATGCATATAGTAAGGATTTCCATTATATCAAGTTATCTGATGTGATTGAGTAAATTTCTTACTTTTTTATTTTTAGTGAATAGTTATATTTTTTTTATTAATTTGTTTCTCTTATTTTTTGTAGTAGGTATGTTGTAATTTAATGCATCAATTGTTAGAAAAATAGGATTGCGGAGAAATAAAATAAAACAAATGCAGAAATAAAACATAGAAGATACACAATACAATAGATACACAGATATATGTGGTTCACCCAGCATGGGCTACATCCACCAGATAAATTGTCAGGTCCTTCCTTTATTATTATCCAGCAAATGAAGGGATACAACCTACAACAAACCCACTGTAACTTCCTCTTCTTTCTCTCACGGTCTCCTCTCTCAGAATAAAACATTCTCTATATTCCATAGCCACAATTCATTTCCCTCATAAAATAGGGTTGCCTTCTAGGGAAAAAAAAACCTAACATAACCTCTACCATTAAATCTATGACCTTATAATGAATGGTCAAAATTTACGAGGAAATTTTTCCTTCAGGGGATTTGCCCCTGAATCCCGATTAGGGAACGTTGTCCCGTGAACCCCCACCAAGGGCATACTTTACCCTGGACCCCCCAGCTGGGGGGATAGCCCCCTCGGACCTCGTAGGGGGATAAGGCCCTCCTACACTCCCCCGTGTGGATGAGTGTACATTCGTCTTGGGTGTAAATTTTTCATGGGGTATAAACATGGCTGAAAACAAAGACCTTTGAATCAGAAAGATAATCAAGCTCCACAACCAACAATATCCCACTTGGAGACTGATCTAAAAAAATCCACCATTTTTTAATCTACTAGACTATGAACCTTCTTGGACCTGGAAAATTTCTTATCTTCTCCTTCATGCTTGAAGACCAACTGAAACTGAGAAAGAAATCAGTTTATCCCTGGTTACTCCCTTTGTTAACAAGTCTGTGGGATTCTGGCTAGTGTGCATCTTTTCCAACTTCAAATGTCCATCTTCCAAGATGGATTGTATGAAATAGTACCTCAGTTGTATATGCTTATTCTTCAAATGGAAGGTTGAGTTCTTTGCAAGATGAATGACACTCTCACTATCACAATACAACATGTTATTCTCCTTCTTCTTTCCCAATTCCTCCATAAACCTCTGTAACCAAATCATTTCTTTACTAGCCTCTGTAGCAGCAACATACTCTGCTTCTGTTGTTGAAAGTGAAACAACCTTTTGTAGCTTCAAAATACAACTTACTGTTGTTCCACCTATAGTAAAAACATACCCTGTGGTGCTCCTCCTACTATCTTTATCACCTGCCATATATGAATCAACATATCCCTGTAGAAAAGTGTTTGTAACTACAAAACATAATGCATGAGTAGAAGTACCTCTCAAATACCTAAGAATCCACTTTACTGCCTCCCAATGTTCTTTGCCTAGATTGTTCATGTACCTGCTCACAACTCCCACTACATGTGCAATATCTGGTCTTGTGAAAACCATCGCATACATCAAGCTGCCAACCACTAATGAATAAGGGACCCTAGACATGTATTCTTTATCCTCCTGTCTCATGGGACACATTTCCTTAGTTAATTTTAAATGGTTGGACAAAGGTGTACTAACTAGTTTTGCATTTTGCATTCTAAACCTCTCCAACACCTTCTCGGTGTACTCACCCCAAGACAATGTCAATTTGCGATTTTTCTTGTCTCTCGTTATTCTCATACCAAGGATTTTCTTTGCAGCACCCAAATCCTTCATATCAAATGAATTAGCTAATTTATTCTTGATTACATTTATATCCTCCATATTAGGCCCTACAACAAGCATGTCACCTACATACAATAGCAAGATAATATAGCTTCCATTTTCTAGCTTTTTAAAATAAACACAGTGATCAAAATGACATCTAATATAACCTTGTTACGTCATAAACCTGTCAAACTTCAAATACCACTGCCTTGAATCTTTCTTTAGGCCATACAAGCTCTTCTTCAACCTGCATACCAAATTCTCCTTCCCTTTGACCTCATACCCCTGTGGTTGTTGCATATAAATCTCTTCCTCCAAATCCTCATGGAGAAAATATATTTTTACATCTAACTGTTCAAGATGCAAATCTTATACTGCCACAAGACTTAAAATAGTTCTAATTGAAGTCATTTTAACAACATGAGAAAATATTTCATCAAAATCTATACCTTTATTTTGTGCAAACCCATTTACAACAAGTCTAACCTTGTACCTATTTTTTCCTCCATCTTCTTCCTTCAACTTGTAAACCCATTTATTTTGCAATGCTCTTTTTTCTTCAAGAAATTGAACCAAGTCCCAAGTATGGTTATTTACTAAGGAATCCATTTCCTCTTTCATTCCTTGCTCCCACTTCTTTTTCGTGTCTACCTGCATTACCTCTTCATAACATTCTGTTTCTCTAGAATCAGTCAAAAATAAATATACAATGAAGGAGAGTATCGTTCAAGGGGTCTACTTAACCTGGTAGATCTTCTAACAACATTTACAGGAGTTTGAGGTAACTATTGCTCCTGTTGTTGTACATTTTGATTTTCTAGTTCCTTTTGATTTGTTTTTCCAGTCATCTCATCAAGCATTTTGTATTCTGGTTTTTCTTTTTCCTATTTCTTTCCCTGCAACTGATCTTTGTACATGAACTTCTCATTGAATATGACATATCTACTCCTAATGATTTTTTTGTTTTCATAATCCCATAAGCGATAACCAAAATCATTAACATTGTATCCAATAAAGGTACACTTCTTGGATTTTGCCTCAAGATTTGTTCTATTTTCTTTATCAATATGTACAAATGCTTCACAACCGAAACTCTTCAAAAATGAATAGTTTACCTTTATACCTGTCCATGCCTCCTCTGGAATTCTACCATCCAAAGCTATTTAAGGTCCTATGTTTATTAAGTAAACAACATTATCTACAACATCTGCCCAGAACTGTAAGGGAAAACCAACATGCAATCTCATACTCCTTGCACGCTCCATGATTGTCCTATTCATCCTTTCTGACACACCATTTTCTTGTGGTGTTCTTGGAATTGTCTTCTCTCTATGAATCCCATGGTATGAAAAGAAATCATCAAACTCCTTGTTGCAATATTCACCTCCATTATCTGATCTGAGACACTTCAACCTTTTTCACGTCTTATTCTCAACCAAAGCTTTCCATTTCTTAAAAGTATCAAAAACACCAGATTTTTGTCGAATCCAATAAACCCAAGTTTTTCTAGTTGCATCATCAATAAAAGTAAAATAATAACTAGAGCCACCAAGAGATGATACCTAAGCCGATACCCATACATCTATATGCACAATATCTAACCTATCACTCTTCTTTTCTTTTCCGACTCTGAGAAATCTAACTCTCTTTTGTTTTCCATCAACACAATGCTCACAGAAGTCCAAATCAATTTGTTTAAGATCTGGCAACAAATTTCTTTTGTGAAGTATCTGCATCCCCTTCTCACTCATGTGTCCAATCCTATGATTCCACAGTGTTGTATCCACTCCTGTAGAATCTAAAGAGATAGAAGAGTTAGTATTACCAGTACATAAATGCAATGTACCCACCTTCTCTCCTTTTTCTATCACCAATGATCCTTTGGTGACCTTCCACACCTTATCTATAAATATGGATATACAACCTTCACTTGCCAACTCTCTTGTTGAAATTATATTTTTCCTTAGATCTGGAACATGTCTTACCTCTTTCAACAGCCATTGGTTTCCATTGATTTGCTTTATTTTTATCTTTCCCATTCCAACAATCTTGCACGGTGCATCATCACCCAAATGAACCTATCCAAAATCACCTTGAACATAATCTAGAAAATGTTTCCTATGGGGTGTGGCATGAAATGAAGCCCCTGAATCTACCACCCAAGAATCAGATTTATTATCTACAAAAAGAATCAAAGCATCTTGTAACACATTGTTGACGATTAAAATTGTCAACGGAGTTTTTCCCACAAAGTGTTGCTAAAGCCTATTATTATTAAAAAAAAAAACCTAAATAATACTAGTAGGTGGGATCCCTTTGAACTATTGAAGATCAGATCTGTTCATTTTTTATGTTATGGTAATGTGCGACAGGGTTTACATGGTTGATGAGATCTTTTGTTATTGGCTATGGTTAAGTTTATGAATCATTGATTCCTTATGTTACTACAACCTATGATATTCATTATTATCGTTGCTATATGTTCTTATCGCACCTGCACAACAAACATGTCAGCAAAATTACATGAAGGAGAGTTTTGAGAAAGAAAAAAATATTATAACAGATGCAAGGAAAAGAGGATCTAATTCTACAATTTTACTATACTACATGCAAACAATTGGAAATAAATGGGAGAGAATTGCAGAGGGGGATAATTTAAATCTATCCTATTCACCATACTACATGCATGAAGGACTTAACAACTATTGTTAATTACTAGTTAACAAGTGAATGGTTATGTAATTGTTAATGAATTTAATACGCATATGGTATGAAATGTTGGTGGCTCATTTGACAAGGTAATGGGCATTAATGGTTATGCGGTTTTGTTTGAGTTATATAATAAGGAATTGGATATATGATGTGGAAAGCGCATTTGGCAAGTAACATGTGCAGATTCCAACACAGAGTTAAATTAATGGTGTTAATTGAGAGCTGGTTGGCATGTACTGATGAGTAAATGACTGTGGGTGGAGGTGATGTGCATTTACTTCACATCACCTTTACCCCTCCTATTATATACCACCCCAATCGGGCTATTTTTCAATCTTGATCCTGTGGTTATGCTCCAAAATTTTAGCAGGGAGGAACCGCTCGACCATCTCTCGTTTTAAGGAATTTTATTATAGGTATGTCTTTTTTTGGCCATTTGTGATTCTTCTCTGGTTATGAAATGATCACTGGCTCAGGTGTATGGGTTTTTGTTTTCCTAAGTGTTGCAATTGTGTGAAATTTGGGTTCTTGGAATGAAGAGTGGATGGTTCTTCCTGTAATAGTTTTGAGTTTGTATAGGTTATTGGTCTTCCTGAGTGATAGATCTATGTTATCATCAGTGGTTTAGTTGGAGGGTTTTTTATTGGTCTTCCTAGTTGGATAGCTATATTCATGTGCTTTCACTAAATCCATTCTTTGGCTTCATGGGTTTAATGGCCGAAGGTTTTCTGCATCACTATGTTTTTTTCACTTCAACATTGGTTGATTTCACTATTAAGGGTCACGAAGTGAGTTTTTACTATTCTTACTCAGCCATTTATTAACCTCTTTGTTGTGACTGTTGACCGAAGGGCATGAGGGTTATACCCTGCATGCCTTAAATAGCACTTCCTGGCCTAAATAGAGCCCCACTTTTTGGTTATGGCCCCCTGTCATGGATTTGTAACCATCCACGATTGAGT
Organism: Picea engelmannii; assembly: GCA_009831015.1. NCBI lineage: Eukaryota > Viridiplantae > Streptophyta > Pinopsida > Pinales > Pinaceae > Picea > Picea engelmannii. The sequence goes on from ML780799.1 coordinate 492,334, forward strand.
TGTTCTTCTTCCTATGTATGCATCATGGCCTCGGAGTTTTCACCATTACCAGGAATGGCTCCGCTATCCCTTAGTTGGCTACATGAAAAACCTTATCCCTCTAGTCTGAATATTGATAAGGAAGACCATCCTAGCATGTTGGGTTCACAACTTGGATATTGTTGGATGGTTCTATTATTGTCGACTAATTTGAGCACGGGCTTGACCAGTTGCTCATGTGACAGCCGTGTTGGTTTTTATATAGTCACTGACTCTGTTGTGAAAGTGGTAAACCCTACATTGTCAATTTCACTTTCAAAGTACATAGTCACTCTCCTATGCTAATAACTTGGTATTGTTAATGAAGAAGGCCTCTGCACTAATTATATTGGATGCAGGGGTATGTCTAGTTTCCACAGCTTGTTAGGTTGATTGATTATTCTTTTTATGACAGTGGCGAATTGTCGGTTGATACAGAGTCACTAGTATTTTCACTAATGATTATTTGGATGTCTAGCTCACATTGGTTGCAAATGTTTGATGTTGCTCATGCATGTCGTGTTGTATGGATGGTGTTTTACACATTGAAATAATGGTCATGATATTCGTGGTTTTCTTTTGGGGCCGAATGATTATTGAACCGGATGACTGTATCCTTATGATTGTTCGATTGTATAATCCTAAGTTTTCACAGCATAGTCGATCACAGTTGGACTAAATCGAAGTAATATTGTGTTAGATTGATTGAGTTATTGTTGTGACTATTTGTTTGGAGATGTTGCATCGTGGTATTTTGATGGTTGCGCATTGTGTATAGTATGGACAATGTGGGTTTGACAGGGTTTTAAGAATGTTTATTTGTTGCAATCGATCATTTGCTAAAAAGGACATGTTTTCAAGACCTCATTGTTTTGGATGGATGGCCCAGTTTTAAGTCACATTGAATTGTTTTTTTTATTACAATGGAAAAATTACATTGCCTGGGCGAATTACCCTGTGCATAGCTTGTGTTTAAATGGTGTTTATTGGTTATATTACTAAATATCAATTTGGGTGTTGCAATTGGATCTTTATTCTTCTAGTTACTTCCTATATATAACGAATATCATTGAATTTAAATGATAGGCTTGATTGCAGTGATGGTGACTTCATTGTTCATTTGAAAACATGATTTTTTTTAGTGTAGTTGTGGATTGAAGAAATGCATGGGAAATGGTCGATTTTGATGGTTAACAAGAGTGAAATGGTTATTGTTATAAGATGAAAAGTATATAAATGAAAGGAATAGGATCCATTTATAGAATGCATATTGTCTTATGATGGCACTGTATTGGATATTTGATTTTGGACAGTGAACTAGTTAAGTACACATAAATTATTATTTGGTCACAATGATTGTTAGTTGGTGCATCTATTTTTTCTCCGCAATTTTTTATGGATCACTTAATTGATTTCATGAACAATATTATTTCTCCTTCCCTTCCATGATTTCATTTTCTGCTAATTACAAATCCCATCACCTTCCCATTTCATTTTTTCACTCCCTCTTCTGAGATTGATTGCAATCAATAGAATTTCGGTGTTAAGGCAGTTGAAATTGGAAGTGTCTTGTGTGGATTACAATGACGTTTTATTGGTTTGATTTTCAGTTGATTGTTGTTGTCATTGAGAAATGACCATGTCCTTTCCCCCCTCATTATATCATATTTTCACTCAATACAAACCCCTCACATATCCCAGAACCATTTTTCACCCCCTTGCTCATTGATTGACAGTAAAACACTTTGTATGGATTGGATTTCATGAGTCTGATACATTGTTGAGACAAATATATTTCATATTTTTAAGAATTGTCATGTATGGACATTTAAAATACTATTTTCTAATCAATCATGCATGCAGGATGAGTTTTTTCGTTCGAGGTAGCCATGGCCGTAGAAACAGAGGTAGAGGTAATTGGAATCGAGGCCCAAGAAGGCCCAGGTTCTCCATACATTTTGACGCTGATTCACAAGATCTTAGCCAATTATTTCATGTCAGATTATTTAATTGGATTGGGTAGGAAAAAGTCCAACCTAGGTCAGAAAGGCATCCTTTCCAAGATCCAAAAGCCCCCAATATCCATGTACCTCCTCATGTCTCATTACAACCTAAGGTCCTTGAAAATCATGGATTACAGGAGATTGTCCACCTGACAATATCCCAACATCGTGGCTGGCCCAAATTGTCCTTGCTTGCTCCTCCACATGTTAACCTCATTGCTCAGGCTGCCCCAGACCACTCTCCAGTGAAATCCTCCCATGCTAGAAAGAGATTGAAAACTGAGGCCCACCATGCCCCTGATAAATGAAAATCCACTCCTGCCCCTTCCTCACCTTCCAATGGCTCTGACAAATCCATGTCTTCCCAGATGCATTTGAGGGACAATTGTTCCCATGTGATCAGTGCGATTAGGCCTGAAGGTTCTGCACAGCCAAAGGCAAATTCAAGAAAATCAAGAGGTGACAACAACAATCAAGGAAGGGTTGTATCGTAGACTAGGAAATATGGTTTTCGAGATTTATTTTATCTATTGTTTTATGATAGTTGACTTCAAGGATCTTTGGAAAACATGTTTTATTTTGGATCTATGAGTATTATTTTTGAAATAATTTCAAATTTCATGTGCTTAAATTTCCAAAAGTGAATATTTCGATGGGAGACACAAGGAGGTGTCTTTTTCTTAATTGATGGTTATGTTATAATTGTTATGAGTGTTATGAACTAAAGGGAGTCACAAGGGGTCCCACCTACTAGTTATTATTTATTTACGACCCTTATTAAAATTATTACTCTTCCCCTTAACTAAAGTTAGTTGAGTCTTTTAATTAACTTAACTAATGAGTTGGTTCAACTACTTCAACCAATTCTAATTTGTTAAAAGCAAAAGGAAAGGGATGACCAAGAGGAGGATAGAAGAAGAAGCATGCTAAGGTTTGATCTTTGAGTTTATGTTGAGATAGTTCATTTTTCATTCATTCATATATTCATCACAAGCCTAATTCTCTTTTATGATAAAAGAATCTTATTGTAGACAACAATATTTAGGGCTGAATCAAATCATTCAAACACTTGTTTTTCAGAGGTGTTGATCTATCTTTGATAGTCAGTGTACACTTGTTAGTTTGTGAATTATTTTTCATGACTGATAAAGGCTATTGTGAAGATTCAAGTGGGCTGCAATCTGTGGAAAGCTCATCTAGCTTTTAGAGTTCAATTTTGGTTTTCTTTCATAGGTCCTTTTGTATGTTCCATCGGGGATGTCTAAGTTTGACTTTGTTCCAAGATTTTTGTATGATATTTTCTAAATAAAATGACTCTTTGGTGAATTGGAATGAAATAAAGGATTTCTTTATGTCTCATCTGTCTTGATTATCATCTTGGTGTCTTTACTTGTGTTCTTACATTTATTTCAGCAACTGTTATATTCAGAAAATTACATAAAAAGTGAATTTCCAGCAAGCTTTTTGTTGACAAAAGACTAGCCCAAGAACTCGTAATTAATAATTGTGAATTAGGATGTTAATTTTGTTGGATATAGATATAGGGTGATATTCCCTTCTACTTTGATTTATCCAAGTAAAGGTTGAAAATGCTTGAGTAAGATCATTTCATATATTTTCCTCAACATTTATTTGACGACCATACTAGGGAGATCCTTGATATCTCTGAGGTTAAATTTTATACTCGATTTCCATCGATACATCTTTCTTTTTCTGATATTGATTCTTTGACTGTTTTTCTTTTAATGAATGTGCCTATTGCAAGGAAACCCAATCTTGAGCCCAACCTCTAAGACCAGACCAACATTGCTTTGAACTTATTTCATACTATTTTAGACATTTCCAGGACCCGTGCTGAGCTTAACCATTCTTGGGCAGCCATTGAACGAGATATTAGTGTTCAAGAACAATTGGAAGATAGACATAGGCCACCTAGAAATCAACAGTAACCTTTTGTTTCTTCAATTTTGGCCTTCCTTTCATGTCCTTATATTCTTGTGCTTCTAGAAGAAGAAGAGGCTTGTCACCTAAAATCAATCCTATTGTTGAAATAGGAAGAATAAACGTAGTGTTATTTGTCCAACAAAGAGCTCTAAGGAGGACTATATCTGATTCATCTAGGTCCTGTTTCTTTCCCTCACCTATCACCCACAGGATGGCATCTAGTGGAGGCTCTGGTGGAACTAGAAGTGATTCATCTTCTCAATATTCATCATCATCAGTGATTGGTAGCTTATATAGCCACCATATCCCTATCCAATCCACCACAAATCCCACCAAAGTCATAAAAAAGTATGGACTTTTTCAGTTCGAAGAAGACACCACAACCACATCGTGGCATGTGTCTTCTCCTCTTAACTTAGCACCTACTACTCACCCACTTACAAAGTTTAAAGAGCACCTGCCTACGTTTTCGGGGAACAACATTGCCAGTACCAATGAACACCTAGTGGCATTTTCTAATGCTTTTCATAACATAGGGGCCAACAAAAATGATACTTGCAAGCGCCTATTCGTCAATGCCTTGGAAGGAAAGGCTGGGACCACCTTCTTTGACCTGCCTCCTAATATTCTATATACTTGGGAGGAGTTGATTTATTGGTTCAGATCCACTTATGGGAAATCCAAAATCCCTACCGAGAATTTAAGGGAATACAATAATGTCACTTATAAATATGGTGAGACCATCAAGTCTTTCAACTTGCATTTCACCAAGTTGTACAATCAAATCCCTAGGCTTATGCACCCTCAGAACCAATCCTCTTTCATGCATTACTAAAATGCATTGCCTTCTCCCTACCATCGTAGGATTGAGGAAAAGGCTATTGATAATCTCAGTTTTTCTCTGCATACTTGCTTAGAGTATGAAGAATATCTTGAAAGAACTGGTCTTCCCCAGGGAAAATCAGTTAGACAGACATACATGTTCGCTCTCGTATAGATAGTACAATATATGAACAATCGTATGATAACATTTGAGAGGAAGGGTATTGTCTCCCCTCTCACCCCTAGAGCTTCATCCTCTTCTACACCCCCTTTTAGGAATCCGATTGAAAAAAAATTCAGCCTAAACCTATCCTGCCTCGGAGTTGGTGTAAATTTTGCGAGGAACACCATGAAGAAACCACCTGTGAGGTAAAGAAGAGTGTCAAAGATAATATCTTTGGTAAAATACCAGAAGCTACTATTGTTTCCCTAGACTTTGTAGAGCCAGAGGATGTCATGGTTATTAATTCTAGGAACAAAGCCTATGCTCCCAAGGGTAAATTTGATCCTCCTCACAATTCTTCTAGCCCAAACTCATCCTCAACCGTTGCTACGCCCCAGGTTCCTAAAATTCATGAGAGTTAAAGAATCATTCCCCCTCTTCCCTCTTCTAAATACAATATATTGAATCAATTGGCCAACATCAAAGCAGATGCAACCCTCCTAGACATGGTTGTCGTCCCTGAACAATAGATGCATCTGAAACAATTCATGGAAGGAAAATATTTTGTTGTAGCCAATCTTTCTGAAGAGGTAGACGAAGAGGATTCTTATGTAAATAAAGTAGGTGTACATAACTTTAGATATCCTATAAAAAAAAAAACCCTTTTTATATTTCTGTAAAGATCATGGATAAGATTCCCCATTGTTGCCTCATTGATGGTGGTTCAGGCCCAATTGTGATGTCGAAGATTATTATGGAAGATATAGGCTTGTCTTGTACAAATGAAAATGCTAGAAGCATGCTCTCCTATAATAGTCTGCAAAAAACAACCATAGGCGAGATGAAGGATGTAACCCTAGTTTTATGCGCTCATCCTAAGATAAAGACAACCCTCAACATTCAAGTAATTGATATGCATGTAAAACGCTACTTGATTATCTTTGGGAGAGATTGGAAAGCCTTAAAAGGTGGATACCTTCCGCTCGATAGGACACATTTATCTATTCCTCAAAATGGAAAGAATATCATAGTCCTTAGAGAGGAAATAATTTCACCCTACATAGAGAATGTTCCACAGTCTAGCGTAAACTATATCGAAGAAGACCTAGGAGCGTATTCCATATTTATTGAAGGAGATAATATTCCTTTGGAAAAAATCAATTTAGATGATGATATATGGCATATGCACCTTGACGGTTCATGCTCTAGTTAAGGTAACGAGGCTGGTATTATCTTGGTTTCCCCTGCAGGAAAAATGCATAATCTTTCATACATGTTGGAGTTTCATTGTACAAACAATGTCGTTGATTTCAAATCTTTATTATTGGGCATTGAAAATTCCCGTAATCTTGGTTGTGGTCACCTTTCAGTTTTCAAAAATTCTGAGCTTGTTGTGAACTTTATACTTAAGACATGCTCCCCTAGCGACAGGCGGATGGGACAATACTCTCAAACTATTTGGGCACTTGTCTTGAATATTCTATCTTTCAACATCCCTCATGTTAAGAAGGATTTAAATTCAATGGTTGATTGGTTAGTTGTCTTTGAAACCTCTCCTAACCAGTGACTCTTGCCTTAGAGGCTCGACTGTGCCTTTCAATCTCTACATCGTCCATACATCCCTAAAAAGGAAGGATCTTGGAAGGAAATCCCTAACGATGAGAGAATTTGTGTTGTCATTCAAAATGAACCTCTTAAGCCCAAGGAGATTATATCCACAAAAAATGATGAGATTCCTGAGGGCTTGAATCCTCTTGAGATTTCATTTTCATTGAGTGTTGTAGGCAACAAATAAAAATAGAAGGAAGAGGAGTTACAAAAAAGGGTGGTTGAAACCATCCTCCTGAACATTAGGACACATGAGTCTTCAACGGATGTTAAAATAAATGTCCAATGTTCTGTTAGAAAAGAGATGGGGTTTACCAGGATACTTGGTGAATATCAAAAGGTTTTTTCTTGGTCTTATGAGAATCTTCGTGGTTTTGATCCTGGTATTGTTCAACATATTATGAAACTAGCTGGGCAAAAACAAGAACTTGTTAATTCTGCACAGAAAGTACCCTTTCAAAGGGAGTTGAGGAATTTTCTAAGGGTAGGAATGTTTTTTTCAGTCCACCCTGAGTGGGTTTCAAATTGGGAACTGTCCTCGAGGACCAATGATTATATTAGAATCTTTATTAGTCTTCGAAACTTCAAGCAAGCGATTATGAGAAATCCCTTTCCTCCTCTCAACATGGGGATATTTTTACAACAGGTTGTAGAGTCATAGTTGGGTCCCTTACTTGATAGTTTGTTGGGTTACAAGAGAATCAAATTAAAAGGGGAAAATGTTCACAAAACCACTTTCATTACTAATTGCAATACCGTGCCTTACAAATGCTGGCCTTTTATCTTACTTGATATAAGTACTTCTTTTAAAAAACCTATGCACATGACTCTCAATGAATTGGTGAGTCTCCATCTCTATCTTGATGATCTAATTGTGTGTGCCAAGGGACTGATGATTACATCAAATTTCCAAGTGATCGATCCTTTCCAAATCGCTTTTGTCTTGGATACTAAGTCTTATATCTTAAAATATTTACATGAGGAATTGTTTCCCTACAACGCTAACAGGCCTCGCTTGAATTATTGCGAGGAACCAACATGAAAGGTTCTAATGTTGTCTAGATTTTGTTGTATACTAGTAGCCTAGCTATGCTTTCAATTTTTGTTCTTCTTTTCTATGCTTACAATACCTTGATTTATGCCTTCTAAGTTAAGTTTATTTCCTTGTGTTTTCAATTGAGTCTTCTACTGCTGCTGTTTTAATTTCTACATTATTACTTCTGCTGCGATGTTTGTCTTTATCATCTTTTAGTGTTTGGTCAAGATAGAATGTTGGATCAATTCTACGAAAATGACACTCTTGCAAGGCATTTTTATCCGATAAAAATCAAGCTTACACAACTGTTATGATGTCTCCTCTGAAGGGCCCTTGAAATTGTTACATATTTCCACTGTTGTCTTACAAGGAATTGGTTATTTCCCACTTTTCCTTACTATTTCTTCATCCATTTAGATCTTAAGAGAAAGTCTATAAGTTTTCCTCCTTGAAAATTAAGAGCATATTCCAGTTGAATGATTATGCATACAGTGGTAAGAACCCCTCATACTTAACATTTTTCATCAATTATTCCCAAATTCCCAGTCATCTTTCCATTAAATCTGCTCACTTCCCCCTGTTGCATAATTATTCTGGTTATGTCTTCTAAAATTACCATTTTTGTTCTGTGAAAGCATAAGTTCTAAGTTCTAAATCTATTGGAAACAAATTTTCCGGTGGAGTCACCAGTTTGTTGACGATTAAAATTGTCAACGAATTTTTGCCCGCAAAGTGTTGCTAAAGCCTATTATTATTAAAAAAAAAATTAAATAATACTAGTAGGTGGGATCCCCTTGAACTATTGAAGATCAGATCTGTTCACTTTTTATGTTATGGTAATGTGCGACAAGGTTTACATGGTTGATGAGATCTTTTTTTATTGGCTATGGATAAGTTTATGAATCATTGATTCCTTATGTTACTACAGCCTATGTTATTCATTAATATCGTTGCTATCTATTCTTATCACACCTTCACAACAAACATGTTAGCATAATTACATGGGCAGTTTTGAGAAAGGAAAAAATACTATAACAAATGCAAGGAAAAGAGGATCTAATTCTGCAATTTTACTATACTACATGTGAACAATTAGAAAGAAATGAGAGACAATTGCAGAGGAGAAGAATTTAAATCTATCCTATTCACCATACTACATGCATGAAGGACTTAACAATTATTGATAATTCCTAGCTAACAAGTAAATGGTTATGTAATTGTTAATGAATTTAATACACATATGGTATGAAATGTTGGTGGCGCATTTGACAAGGTAATGGGCGTTAATGATTATGCGATTTTGTTTGAGTTATATAATAAGGAATTGGATATATGATGTGGAAAGCGCATTTGGCAAGTAACATGTGCAGATTCCAATGCATAGTCAAATTAATGATGTTAATTGAGAGTTGGTTGGCATGTGTTGATGAGTAAATGAATTGTGGGTGGAGGCGACATGCATTAAATACATGTCCCCTTTCCCCCTCTTGTTAGCTGCCACCCTAATCGGGTTATTGTTCGATCTTGATGCTGTGGTTATGCTTCGAAATTTTAGTAGGGAGGAATCGCTCGGCCAGCTCTCGTTTTAAGGAATTGGATTACAGGTATGTCTTTTTTTGGCCATTTGTGATTCTTCTCTGATTATGAAATGATTACTAGCTCAGGTGTATGGGTTTTTGTTTTCCCAAGTGTTGCAACTGTGTGAAATTTGGGTTCTTGGAATGAAGAGTGGATGGTTCTTCCTATAACAATTTTTAGTTCGTAGAGGTTATTGGTCTTCCTGGGCGATAGCTCTCTGTTATTGTTGTTGGTTTAGTTGGAGGGTTTTTGTTTGGTCTTCCTAGGTGGATAGCTATATTAATGCACTATCACTAAATCTAGTCTTTGGCTTCATGGGTTTAATGGTAGAAGGTTTTCTGCATCACTATGTTTTGTTCACTTCGACATTGGTTGATTTCACTACTAAGGGTCATGAAGCAGGTTTTTCCTGTTCTTACTCGGCCCTGTCTTCACCATTGTGTTGTGACTCTTGACCAAAGGGAATGAGGGTTATACCTTGCATTCCTTAAATAACATTTCCTAGCCGAACTAGAGCCCCACTTTTCGGTTATGGCCCCCTTGTCATGGATTTGTAACCATCCACGATTGAGTTGTGGTTCTTCTTGTGTATGCACCGTGGCCTCAGAGTTTTCACATACCAGGAATGGTTTTGCTATCCCTTGGTTGGCTACAGGAAAAACCTTATCCCTCCAGTATGAAGATTTATACGGAAGACCAAGCTAGCCTGTTGGGTTCACGACTTGGATATTGTTGGATGGTTGTATTATTATCAACTAATTTGAGCACAAGATTGACTAGTTGCTCGCATGACAGTCGTGTTGGTTGGTATATAGTCACTGAATCTATTGTGAAAGTGGTAAACCCTAAATTGTCAATTGCACTTTCAAAGTACACAGTCACTCTCCTATGTTAATAACTCGGTATTGTTAATGAAGAAGGCCTCTACCCTTATTTGATTGGATGCAGGGGTATGTGTAGTTGCCACAGCTTGTTAGGTTGATTGATTATTATTTTTACGACAGTGGTGAATTGTCGGTTGATACACAGTCACTGGTATTTTAACTAATGATTATTTGGATTTCTAGCTCACATTGGTTGCAAATGCTTGACATTTCTCACACATGTCACTTTGTGTGGATGGTGTTTTACACATTGAAATAATGGTCATGATATTCATGGTTTTCTTTTGGGGCTGAATGATTATTGAATCGGATGACTGTATCCTTATGATTGTTCGGTTGTATAAGCCTAAGTTTTCACATCATAGTTGATCAAAGTTGGACTAAATCAAAGTAATACTGTGTTAGATTGATTGAGTTATTATTGTGACTATCTGTTTGGAGATGTTGCATCGTGGTATTTTGGTGGTTGCACACGGTGTATAGTATGGACAACGTGGGTTTCACAGGTTTTTAAGAATGTTTATGTGTTGCAATCGATCATTTGTTAAAAAGGGCATGTTTTTGAGACCTCATTGTGTTGGATGGATGGCCCATATTTAAGTAACATTGAATTGTTTTTTTTTTACAGTGGCAAAATTACATTGCCTGGGTGAATTACCATGTGCATAGCTTGTGTCTAAATGGTGGTTGTTGGTTATATGTTTAAATATCAATTTGGGTGTTGCAATTGGATATTGACTATTCTGGTTACTACCTACATATAACAAATATCATTGCATTTAAATGATAGGCCCAACTGCAGTGATGGTGACTTCATCGTTCATTTGAAAGCATGATTTGTTTTTAGTGTAGCTGTGGATTGAAGAAATGCATAGGTAGTGGTCGATTTTGATGGATAACAAGAGTGAAATGGTTATTGTTATAAGATGCAAAGTATATAAATGAAAGGAACATGATCCATTTACATAATGCATATTGTCTTATGATGGCACTGTATTGGATATTTGATTTTGGACAGTAAACTAGTTAAGTACACATAAATTATTATATGGTCACGATGATTGTTAGTTGGTGCATCTATGTTTTCTCTAGAATGTTATATGGATCGCTAAATTGATTTCATGAATAGTATTCGTTCTCCTTCCCTTCCATGATTTCATTTCCCGCTAATTACAAATCCCATCACCTTCCCATTTCATTTTTTCACTCCCTGTTCTGAGATTGATTACAGTCAATAGAATTTCGGTGTTAAGGCAGTTGAAAGTGGCAATGTCTTGTGTGGATTACAGTGACGTTTTATTGGTTTTATTTTATGTTGGATGTTGTTGTCATTGAGAAGTGATCATGTCTTTTCCCCCCTCATTATATCATATTTTCACTCAATACAAACCCCTCACATATCCCATAACCCTTTTTCACCCCCCTGCTCATTGATTGACAACAAGACAATTTGTATGGATTTGATTGCATGAGTCTGATACATTGTTGAGCCAAATTTATTTCATATTTTTAAGAGTTGTCATGTATGCTCATTTAAAAGACTATTTTCTAATCGATCACGCATGCAATATGATTTTTTTCAATCGAGGTAGTCATGGCCATGGAAAAAGAGGTAGAGGTAACTAGAACCGAGGCCCAAGAAGGCCCAGATTATCCATACATTTTGACATTGATTCACAAGAGCTTGGCCAATTGTTTCATGCTGGATTATTCAATTGGATTGGGAAGGAAATAGTCCAACCTAGGCCTAAAAGGCCTCCTTTCCAAGCTCTGCAAACCCTCAATATCCTTGTACCTCCTCATGTCTCATTACAACCTAAGGTCCCTAAAAATGATGGTTGGCAGGAGATTGTCCACCCGGAAGTCTCCCAACATCATGGCTGGCCCAACTTGTCCTTTCTTGCTCCTCCGCTTGTTAACCCCATTGCTCAAGCTGCTCTGAAACACTCACCTATGAAATCCTCCCATGCTAGCAAGAGATCAAAAACGGAGGTCCACCATGCCCTTGATAAAGGAAAAGCCACTGCTGCCCCTTCATCACCCTCCAATGGATCTGACAAATCCATGTCTTCCCAGATTCATTTGAGTGACCATTGTTCCCACATGATTAGGGAGATTAGGCCTAAAGTCTCTGCATGGCCAAAGGAAAATTCAGGAAAATTAAGAGGTGACAACAACAATCAAGGAAGGGTTGCATCGCAAACTGGGAAATATGGTTTTTGAGTTTTATTTTATCTTTTTTTTTATGACAGTTGACTTCAGGGATCTTTGAACAACATGTTTTATTTTGGATATATGAGTATTATTTTTGAAATAATTTTGAATTTCATGAGCTTAAATTGCCAAAAGTGAATATGTTGATGGGAGACACAAGGAGGTGTATTTTTCTTAACTAATGGTTCTCTTATAATTGTTATGATTTTTATGAACTAAAGGGAGTCACAAGGGGTCCCACCTACTAGTAATTATTTATTTACGACCCTTATTAAAATTATTACTTTTCCCCTTAACTAAATTTAGTTGAGTCTTTTAATTAACTTAACTAATGATTTCGTTCAATTCCTTCAACCAGTTCTAATTTGTTAAAAGCAAAAGGAAAGGGATGAACAAGAGGAGGATAGAAGCAGAAGAATGCTAAGGTTTTCTCTTTGAGTTGATATAGTTTAGTTTTCATTCATTCATATATTCATCACAAGCCTAATTCTCTTTTATGATAGCAGGCTCTTATTGTAGTGTTGACGGGCGAAACAGTCCATCCGTCAACTGGAAGAGTGGAACCGGTCCGGGGTTGTCTAAATAACCCAAGACGTTTGGTATGGACCACCCTGACGAGTTTAACGGCTCCGTTGGCCGCTCTGAGTTCTCGTAAGGAAACCAAAGAGAAAGTGATCTGAGCTAAATAATCTAAACTAAGGAAACTAGAAACTAATAAAAACAAACCTAACTTAACTACACTAATCTAACCATAAACTACTAACTATTATATATATACAAGATACTAACT
>ML780799.1:547345-563738 GCA_009831015.1 Picea engelmannii
TTTTTCATTACATATAATACATGTCATCATAACTGTTTAAAACATAAAATCATGTTTCCTTGATTTTCTTCCTTGTTCAAAACTGTTCAAAAACTATTTATTCCGTGAAGGACCTAAAATACAAGTAACCAGGTTATCTATGGAATCCTGGTGCAAAATCTATTACAGTAATAATGCCTTAATTTGGAACTATGTACCACTATGAATAGAACCTGGAAAACTTAAATTTAAACACTGTGAGCCGGAACTCGAATACCTTTTGAGTGATCCAATTTAGTGGATCCTTTTTAGTAGGGTGGTTAAGACCTGCAAAAAGGAAAGAGTAAGAATTAGTAAAACAGGAATAAGGGGTAATTAACCAAAATAAATATATTAAGCGAATAAAGTGATACTTAGCTTAACGTTGGCATAGAAGCAATCCACACTAGCTTTGAGCGATGATCTGTACACAACCCAAAGGGGAGAAGTCAACCTTAGAATAGATTATGGGTACCCTCACAAAAAGACAAGTACCCATCATTAGTTGATGAAATCCGTGTATAATATTCTCCTAAATATAGAGTACATTTGACGAATCATTACAGAGATAAGAAGATGGTGTAGGTCACAAACTATAACAGTGTTAAGAGATATTACGAGCTAAATAAATTACAAGGTTAAATATATCAAAAGTATTTATATAAATTGCGTAACTAAGTAGTGGGTAAAGCGTAACACTAATTACACAGACATAAACCCCAGGTTATAGATCTAGATTGTATGCACCTAGTACACCATCTGGGAGCCTACAAAAGGGTAAATCGATTTATCGGACATACAAAAGAAACGTAGGTCCCGATTCTTATTTTTAATACTAGGAGTTACACGGAATTGCAAGGGCTACATAAGAAGGGATCTCGTAGGCTTAAGTATGATTTTTAACTGTGAGTAAGTGACCCTGGTTACACAAAGGGACAGAATTATGATGCATACTTATAGATAAGTTAGGACAAAAACCTTATTGTCTGATAACATTAATAGTTAACCAAAAAGGCCTCGGCCTTAAGTCTCGATATGGCCTGAAGGTATTTACAGTTTATCCTTTTTCCGTAGAGAAATCAAAAAGAAAACCCAAGGATAGGGGTCTAGATATTGAGATTTTAGGCGAGAATATCATGTTATACCTTTTCAAATAGAAGTACAATATAAAGATCTGAAAGTTAAAAATATGTCTACCTTTAATGATATGTACCAAGGATACTACGTAAGTCAAGTATTGAACTCAGAAGTAAACTGCCTGTGGCATTATGTTTTACCTACACCAAATTCGTCACAGGCAGATGGAATTTTTGTATTCCCAACCATCACCGCGTGGAACTTGGAGGTTAAATATAAACGAAAAATCTATTGTTAAATCCACACTAAAAGTAGCAAAAGGAGATTACAGAGACAAAGATTTACGGAACACCCCCTTAAATATTCAGCGAGGTAGCATGGAAGGTGACCCTTTAAACTAGGTTTAGGGTTTCATAGAGTACCTCCATAAATATTTACTCAGAGTATTTTTATTTAAGCCATTGCTAGATGGAGATAAGATATTCTAGGACAGACACTCCCGACGACATAAATACTTCGACACTTCCCACAGTCAAAGGAAAACAAGATTTTTTATGGGGAAATGTAACTGTTAATGATTGTTCCACAGTAAGAATGCAAAAAAGAACATGGAAGCTTCATACCAGTGTAGAAATTGGGAAAATACCACAAGAAAGAGGTAACAAAGTTTGTTGAACACCAACCATTCCAAACATGTTTAACCTCGAAAGTTCAGAAAAATATAAATAAGAAAGGGTTAGAATTACCTTTCACGAAGAGGATTTGACTGGTCTCATTTTTCAGGATTGATAGTCATATCTCTATGTTTCCAAATACATAGAGTAAAGCTACAAAGGTATTGCGTAGGGGACAAATGCCCATAGAGAAGAGGACAGTTTTTCCACGTAAGCTTAGGGTTACACTGACATAATAAGCCTCGCACATGTTGCAACAAGGAGGAATGGCATGACAAGAGTTCATGGTACACTATCCATGTGAATGAGTAGATATGGCGAGCCGACATTGGGCGCGACTGCCCAAGTATCCAGTACGACACCGACCTGGTTTAAATGACAACTCTAGTGGTTAATGTATTTTACGGACCAGACCTAACTTCACATTCATATCGTTGTTAGTGAAAATCCTTATCACCAAGTTGGGTGGATTTCGTGAGGAATGGTTGATTTTTTAGGGTTGATTTAAGTGTGCCACGAGGCTAAATTCCACCCCTTTAAAAACGTTGAACCTGTACACGCAGAGCAATCCTTTTGTTACATATGGTATGCACTGAGTTCATGTAACCACTATGTTAAAGTTTAACAAGAAACTGACAAAACATGACCAATGTGTAAGTATTAACTTGAATGCGTATACAGTAAGGGAAAGGTTGGTAGAAGTAGATACATATATACTTTGATATACATGTCTATCATTAAATACTTTGGGTCAGGTATATGATAATTTACATATGTATGAATTCAAGAAAAATATGCTGCCTAGTATGGCTATAGATATAGAAACCGTATATATATCTACATAGACATAGGGAAAGGGTTGTATGTCCCAACTACAACTACAACTAATCTCGATACATGGGTAATAAGAATTTGTTAAGGGAACTTATGGTATGGGACTAGTTTATGATAAGCTTAAAGGTATCCACATGTTGGATATAGTGGAAGGTGTTAAGGCTTGTTTAAAAGATAAATCTTTTAACAAAAGTACTTTTAATTTCCTTTACAAAGGAAGAAACCTATTAGGATAGGATTTACTATAGAATTGTGGAAACAACCAGATTACACTTCTTTTATGGATAGTTTTAAAACTCTAGTCTGTTGGGACATTTTGATGTGACAGGTACCAAATTAGTTTAATAAACGCAACTTCATGAGAAGGTTAACTACCTTGTTATTAGTTGCTTGTAACTACGAATAAGTAGACTTCGTATTTTGATAGCAACGATTTCAGTTTCATTACAATTAAGTATAGTTGAGTAAAGAAAGTATTAATGCACCTATAAATTTATTTATTTTTATTTGGTAAATTTGGGGTACACTACACATCCTAACATTGTATTTAGAAATACTAGTTAAATTTCCTTGGGAAATTGCAATGGAAAATATGATGGCATCCAATGAAGTGTCCAAAGACACTCGACTAGTCTTTCTTGTACCCCTTAATTCATGGACAAGAGATCTCAAAGTGCTCAACCCCTCGTCAATTTGTGTGTTTATGTTTGTTGGCTGTGGTGGGTTGGGGTTTTCTGCACCTTGGTGTGCTTGTGTGGGTTTTTCATCATCTCTGGGTTCCATCTTAATAATATCTAGTGCAATTTAATAAGGCATGACATAAATTAGGTCAATTTTTTTAATTAAAATAGAAAATTACAAAAAACATGCAAATAAATAGTTTAATAAATAATAATAATAATAATAATCACACTCACATGCATGCATTATTTTACACTCATAATAGATTTCCATTTACTATGACAATTTGACAGATGAAGAATATATGATAAAAGAAAAAATGCTTATACCATCAAGAAGGATGATGAAACTATACAATTATTTCAATTGAAGAATGAAGACCTTAGAGAAGATTTTCTAGTGTTTGCAAAGTTCTTAAGCATGGTCAAATAAATGAAGGAACGTTATTATGTTGTTTACAAAATATTTGAGTGAGCCATATAACATAATGATGAAGTTGAAATCTCTTGGAAACATGCAATTTTTTAGGACATGGAATATTTGCTAAAGGAGTATGTAGACATTGTGCAAAATGAAAATTCTAATGACTTGTCACCTAAGAGGAGAATTGTGCATGACATAGAATTGATTCTCAGCATGATGTTGTAATCAAGTTGTGTATAATATGAGTTCGATAAAGAGAGTAAAGTTTAATTGATAGGTAGAATAGTTGTTTTCAAAGTATATTGATCGGAGAAAGTATGATCTTGTGTATGGTTTCAATATTGATTACACAAAATAGGGATGGTTATTGTAGAATTTGTATATATAGTCTAGAATTGAATAAGAACGCATCTGTAAACATAATTCCTTTACCGAGTATGGATGATTTGATGGACAATTTGTGTGGCACCAAATATTTTTTTAAGATAAATATGAAGAATGGGTATCATTAAACTAGAATTAAAGAAGGTGGTTAATGGAAAATTGCATTCAATACAAAACGACTATGAGTAGTTAGTTATGTAATCTAGGATGACTAGTGTGCCAAGTAAAATTGTGGTACAATAATGTAGTTGATGATAATGTTGTTTCTATTATACACTCGTAAGTTTTTGTCTATGTATCTAGATGATATTTTGATATACATTGAGATAAAATATGATCATCTAGAACATCTAACATTGATGTTTGAGACCTTGGTTAAAGAGGAGTTATGAATTAATTTGAAGAAGGGTGAGTTACTTAAAAAGGAATTGGTGTACCTTGGGTTTATTGTATGACAAGAAGGTTTGTGCATGGTCTAAACCATGTAAACATCATTGAAGTTAGGGGCTCTCATGATATTTCAAATTTATACATGCAGTTCATTAAGAAATACCATATCATTATCTTAAATATTTTTAGCACGCATTTATGAAAAGTGACTTAACATGGACGGAAAATATATTCTATCATATTGCATTTTACTTACGACGAAACATAGAAATCAAATTTAAGAGGTAATGAAATCCAACGAAACCAAAATTTGTAAAGAAACCAAACCTCAAGGATTCCCAAGGCCTTATGAAGATGGAAGGCATTTTGATGTTCATTAGTTTATTCAAATGGGCCATGTTGTGAAACAATAGAAAATAAATCAATCTTTCATTGTAGTAATATAGGAATTCGATATTCCATACATCTATAAAGAGATCAATCACTCAAAAAGAGTAGAAGAGCCATGCTGAGTTGATTAGGGTTGAACATCTTATGATTATTGTTAATTGGTTTTTTGGGCATTCAAGGCCAAATTGGATATTTCCATTTTTTCACTGTTAGAAGAGTCAACTTGCCATTCAAGTGATAGAGAAGGAGATCCATTACCCTGTGCACATAGAAGGAGTTTGTTCAAGATTCAAGGGCCAATGTCAAAGTATAAAATTACTAGAGTGGGAGGAAAAGAAGAGAAGTCAAGCATACCTAGCTTGAGTTGGAGACAATGTTTAGATCTTGTAAATGTCTAGTGCTCTTCCACTTCAAATTTGCTCAATGAGTGTAAAAACATGAGGCATGGTGTGGTTCAAATGGCCACAAATCGCACCCAAGGATCCTTTAAAAGGGCCCAACAGGTACATGTGCACGTTCCTAGGAACATGCACGTGTTCATGTGAAAGTTGCTAAGTGGCTCGTTGAGTGGAGGTTCGTATTTTTTTAACTTGTCACATCACGAACGCATGTGTGTTCCTAGAAACGTGCACATGTTCCTACAGGTGTGATTTCCTGCTCACCTCTTTGTCACTTTTTTGTCCACCAACTTCATGCACTCACCCCAAATCAAGTTGGACTTTGATTCTTCCTCTATCTTTTACCTTAAAAAGAAAATCTAAACAAAATTAAAAAAAAAAAAACACTTATAGCCATTACAAATACATCTTCATTATACATAAATATATCTCCACTATGAAAGAATTAGCCATTTATCTTAGTTGTTGATGTCATGACATACATAGTATTAAATAGTTGATTTAATGATTCTCCATTAATTCACTCTAGTTTTATTAACCATTTTTTAGTTAACCATCTATCCTAGTGATTGATGTCATGAAATACATAATATTAAATAGTTGATTTAATTATTTTTCATTATTTCACTCTATGGTTAATATCTGTAGAAACATAAAACATATCAATGAGTATAGCATATGTGGATTCAAGAGAGACTCACTATAAATCATACTTCTAATTTTTTAGAATTTTTATGGAGCGAAAATTCCTTTTTATAATTAGAATTTTAAAATTCATGAAGTGGCTTCATTCCTCTATTAACAACTACCTCTCTTAAGGGAGAAATCCTAGTATTAGTTTTTGCTTCTATATCCTTTGAGGGAATGTTTAATTATTCAATGTGCAACTTTGGAACAACATCAATATCTTTTTCCTATATTTGTTGTTTTTCTACATTTTGATCATCTTCATCAACCAATAAATGTAGCTCATGTAATTTGGGAGTGTGGAATTTTTCCACTTTGAATGAGTTCAAATTTAAGGATAAGAACCCTAAAGATGTCTAACTTCTTCACAAATTCCACACCAAAAAGTTTTATTTTTATAATCTCATACCCATGATTCCATAAATAAATTCCATTTTGTACTATCATTTTATTAGGAATCATTTTATTAGGACCTCAACACATATTCAAACATATGTTAAAATTTCCAACCTAACTAGTTTAAATTTAGTTATTAAGCATATGCTCAAGATATTTCCAATGCCAAAATTATATTCACATATTTGAGAGGTGAATCCAAACTAGTATCTTAATGACAACCATAGTGGTTGGGTAAAAATCTAAAAACCATGAAGTAATAAAAATACTTTTTATTTTTCAAAATTTGAAACTCTTTTTTTTTTTAAATGACAATTAACCAAAAAAAAATTAAAACTAAAAAATTAAAAGAAAAAACATTTAAAATATAGATATACCTTACATTGCTTTATCCAATTGAAATAAATCTACTAACCCAATAAAATTCACCCTATCGTAATATAAATATATTAATAATTTATAATTTATATTTTTATGCATTATGTTATATCTATTAATTTACCCTCTCTTAATATCTTAATATAAATATATCAACAATCATAATTTATAATTTTATGCATTATCCAAAATTTGAAAATTCTTTAATTATGGATTATCCAAAATTTGAAAATTCTTTATGCATTAATATAAATATATCAACAATCATAATTTATAATTTTATGCATTATCCAAAATTTGAAAATTCTTTAATTATGGATTATCCAAAATTTGAAAATTCTTTATGCATTTGTTGTTACAGAGGCATGGATCAGAATTAAGACGCAAAGAAGTAAATGATGATAAATGATGATAACGTTGATGATAAATTTATAATATGAACTCTGAGTTTGAAGGTAATATTGTCAATGTTAACGTTATTAGTCCGTGCCTTCATCAGGGATTATAGTTTTCCCTGCTTTGTTTTCACCGGGGATTACTTAATTCTCTCATAAACTTAATCGAGTCTATGTCTGTCAAACAATGTAGTCTATGTCTACAATCATCTCTTCCCTCTTCCTTTTCTTTTTGGACTGTCACTACCCTCCACTTGGTATGGGTAACCTTCATGCATAAACAAGGTTCGAGTGACATTCTACTCCTTCATCCTCGCATACCTACCATCACCGAGCTGAAGCAACTATAATTATATGAATAGTTGAAGCAATCATTGTGTTAATGTCTAGTGACATATCAGTATCATGATATTCCTACATTGGTTTATTTGGGTAAAAGACATTAACTTTGTGTTCTTTCAATTTTAGGAATAATATGTACTATGTATTAGTCTACCTGTAAATTTCATAAATAATATGTACTTCATATTAGCCTACTTGTAATTGTCGTGTTGTGTAAAATTATCTCGATTGTAAATTTGTACTAGACTCGCCGAGAGGCTTTGCAGATTTGTACCAGAGTAACCCAAGGGATTTTTCCTGAGACTTTGATCTATGGAGTCTCCACCCTCTTGAGAGGCTAATAACTACAAGAGTTTTTACTGTCATTTGTTAGAGAATTATAATATGAAGGTTATATTTTGTATTTTGTAGGCCATGGTGTAATAGATTTGAAGTTTCTTACTTCATCTTGTTCTATGCTCAAGCATGCACTTTTAGTTTGAAACTCTATGAGATGATCATGTTTATGTGATTGTAATCAATATGTTTCAAAATTATTACATAACTAGAAACAAAACCTTCATAGAATCAAGCATATATATAGTTGGACTTGCAGAATATATATAGCTTCAGAGTTTGAACTACAGAAAACCTAGTATATTTACTCTAGAAAACTTAGAAAGACTCGACATAACCCTACGTAGAAATAGACTGAACCCTTATAAGTGTGAGGAGAAATCCTCTAACATCAACCCAAAAACCCTTAATTACACAGTCATAGAGGTCAAGAATAACTTCCTACATAAACCCTCTCATAGCCACACCTAAAACCGACATAAAAGGTTGATGTTAGTGAAGGTAGTAGAGATAACAAGTGTCACCCAGACCTGGTAACCCTAGACACAACTGCATGGTATTCATCATAGAGAGGCCCTTGCTTCACCATAACCCTTCCTTATTAGTGAACTTAACGTAAGGAATAATAGGACACACCACAAATAGAATTGGGGATAACCCATACCTACCATTGAAACAAAGAAATCGAAAGAAAGAGAGCCACAACTGGTCATGTGAGAATTTGTCCATCACTCCATATGACAACTTGTAAGTGTTAGGAAATGCAAGGCACTTCCATAGTAATCCTAGTATAAGAGAAGAAGAATTTAATCAAGAAAGAAAATGACACAAGCAATCACACATTACATTGAGATTTTACCCTGGAAACCGTTAACCGGGAAAACCAACATTCCTTTGAGAATTTTTCTCTCTTGTTGTCTTATTCTTTCAAAATAAAGGGTTACATGTCTAACCTTGGTCCACACCTAAGACACAATCGACATCATACCTTACTGCACAGGAAAGAACATCCTTGTAGTCAATTTGGCTTACATATGCATGACCAACAACCTACACTTACACA
This sequence comes from Picea engelmannii, assembly GCA_009831015.1. Lineage (NCBI taxonomy): Eukaryota > Viridiplantae > Streptophyta > Pinopsida > Pinales > Pinaceae > Picea > Picea engelmannii. The sequence continues at coordinate 556,212 of ML780799.1, forward strand.
TGCATTAACATGCAAAAGTGCATTCTACGATTACCTTACAACAAAAACCTTTATGGCCTCACAAAATGCCTCTTTATAGTCTTCACAATAGGTAAAACCCTAAATATTGGTGCCCAAAAATGGTTACAAATCCATGCATATCATTGGCTACAAATCCCTCAAATCCCGAGATTTTTTTATAGTCGAATCCAATTCAGTTTTACCAGTTGGCCTTCATTCGGTCTCTAGTCAGTGGTCTTATGTCCGCACTTAGACCTCTTATTGGTTGACTTGTCGTCGATATCTTCGACTTCGACTTTAATCGATCGACCTTTGAGTTTCTTTCGATCTACCTCGACTTCGACCTATTGTTGATCCACCTCGACTTCAACTCGTTGTCGATCTACCTCGACTTCGACCGCCAGTCGATTTTACTTGATTAGAATTTCACTGCAAAGAATATAACAACCCAACATTCTCCCACTTGTTTTGTTCTTTTCTGAAATAGGAGATTCCTGAACTTTCATTCACAGTCCTAGGGAAACAATTCCCATTTCCTCTCTGAACCAAGAGAAATTCACAACACTCACATACTTGATCAACAAATCTGCTATATTTTCCAATGTGTTTACTTTCTCCAGTAGCACCTTGTTACTTTCCACCATGTCTCTTATGAAATGCTATTGTACATCAATGTGCTTAGTATTTGAATGATAACTAGGGTTCTTTACTAGAAATATTGAGCTTTGACTGTCACAAATTACCTTCATATCTCTCTTCTCAAACCCAATTCTTGAACAAAACCTTTGAAGCCACACTGCTTCTTTTCTTCCATGAGTGGCAACCATGTATTCAACTTCTGTTGTCGACAAGGCTATGACCACCTGTCGCTTACTCATCCAACTTATTTCTCCACTGAACATCTTGAAGATATATCTGTTGATCGACCTCCGTCGATCCATATCTTCAGCCTAGCCAGCATTGACAAAGCCATGTACATCTAATTTATCACTGTCACCTCCAGGTTTTCCTTCGTAGCATATAGCATAGTCCTTCATTCCACAAAAATACCTAAATACTCTCTTGACATTTTTCTGGTGCTCCATTCCAGGTGTCAACATGTACCTTCTCAAAACTCCCACTACATAGGAAATGTATGGTTGAGTGCAAACCATCACATACATCAGACTACTAACCACACTTGCATAGGGAACATGTTCCATGTCCTCAATTTATTCCTGTTTCTTTGGACATTGTTCAGTAGTAAGCCTTGCTCCCACAAGAATTGGCACCTTCATTGGTTTGCAATCCTACATGTTGAATCGTTTCAGAACTATTTCAATATACTTCATCTGATTCAACCATATCTTTCTAGCGACTTAATCTCTCTTAATCTCCATTCCCATAATGAAGTTAGTTGAACCGATATCCTTCATGTTGACCTTGGAGGATAGTTGCTTCTTCACCTCCTTTATTGCATCCATGTTGTTTCCAATCAACAACATGCCATCAACATACAAAGCTACATATATGAAATACCCACCTTCTTCCTTGGAATATATGCAGTCATCAACTTTTCTTATCACAAATCCCAAACTAAGGATGTATGTGTCAAAAATTTAGTACCACATCCTTGGCAATTGATTTAGACCATAAAGGGATCTTTTGAGTTTGCACACCAACTCTTGCTTGCCCTTTACTACAAATCCTTCAAATTGATTCATGTGCATTTCTTCTTCTAGGTCCCCATGTAGCAACACTATCTTTACATCCATTTTTTCTATCTTCAGATCGAATGTTGTAGCCAAAGACATTAGTACTCTAATAGAAGTTAGTTTTGAAACAGGGGAAAAAATCTTACCGAAGTTGACTCCCTTAACTTAGGAATATGATTTCTCTACCAGTTGAGCTTTGAACTTCTCAACTTATCCTACGACATTCATGTTCTTATTGAACACCCACTTGCTATCGACACGATTTCTTCCCCTAGGTAAATTGACTAAATCCCATGTCTCATTCTTGTACAAGGATTCCATCTCTTCGACCATGGCGCCCTTCCATATTTTACCCTCTGTCGAGTCGATTGCCTCACCGATCGACTTGGGCTCATCGTCAATGAAATTATCACGAATGAGGAATGAAAGTTGAGAGGACTATACCTTTCGAATGGTATTATTTCTCTTTCTGAACTCCTGATCATCGAACTCAATTGTTCTACCTCTTCCTCATATTCATTCGACTCATCTGACTCATCTTCTTTGTTCCTCAGTTCAAACCACACCATATCAAGATTATTCTCGGTCTGAACAACTTCCTCAGGATCAAATTTGCCTCTGACTTATCTGAAGACAACATATTTATTGTACATTGTTCTCCTTGATGGAGGATCCTAGAGCTTATATCCTTTCATCCCTTCTTTGTATCCGATGAAAATACATTTGACTTCCTTCTTGTCCAACTTGCTCCTCTTTTCCTTGGGAACATGCACAAATGAATCACAGACAAACACTTTTAGATGTACCATTGAAGGCTTCTTACCTGACCATACCTCATTTGGAGTCATGTCGATTAATGTCGATGAAGGAGACATATTCACCAGATATCTTGTAGTGTCGACTTCCTCTACCCAAGATTCTTTGATGATCCCAACACCACTGAGCATGATCCTTGTCGTATCCATCAACATTTTTAATCCAAATTTAGGAGCGGAACAAATTGATTAACAGACTAAGTATAATAAACATAGAGATAGGTAGAATAACACAAATATCCAATGAACGATATCTTCTATTAAATAATGAAATAGGCTGAAACTGTAAAATTGTAGAACTGAAACTTGCTTGAATGGTGGTAGCTATCTCCTAGAAGAGATGTGGTTGTTATGGACATCCATCTAAGAAAAATGGATTACAATGAGGCTCCATAGGCCTGTTTGATATTACTCATGAATTCCAAAACTACAGACATCTAAAACCCTAACCCTAGAAGGTGAAATGCCAAAAGTTATGTGGGACCTATAGGTAAGTTGGTGTAATTTGGTACCTCAACTTCCTAGGGTCGAAACTTTTGCATACGACCTTTGTTTTAGGTGCGTGATAGCCCGTTGGAAAGTTATTTCATAGAACTACACATTTTTTCGTCATAATATGACTCTGTCTACAGTTTGTCTGTGGTGAGTAAAAAAAAACAATGTTTAGGGGCCCAAAACAGCCCTGGAAGTACAACAAGATGTGCTGACATGAAAACATACAAAATAAGCCATTGGGATTAGGAAAGAGGCCACCCGTATCCACTTGGGTAATTTTTTAGGCTTCAGACAACCCCAAAAGTGTAGAAATCACAATTATAAAGTAGTACAGAAAGACGTGTTGAATAAAAAATGGACACGAGGAGCCAATTGGAATAGGTGGGTGGCCACCAATATCCACCTGGATCAGTTTTGTTCATTCTCTCAGGAAATCCATTTTGTTGTGGGGTATATGGTGTGGTACTTTGGCGTTCTATGCCACACTGCTTACAGAACTGATCAAATTCCTTTCCACAGAATTCACCACCATTGTCAGTTCTTAGCACTTTAATCCTCTTCTCTATATGGTTTTCCACAATATATTTAAACTACTTAAATCTCTCGAAAACTGGAGGATATCCCTCCAACCTAAGTTTTTCTATGTGGATTTCCCACTAGGTTAAAGCATGACCCTGTAACTTCAATCTAGCAAATTAAATCTTCTTCTCTTCACCTATATAGTTGCTGCAATCAATGATTCAGTTTTAATGCATCGATCTCAACCTAGTATGGATTTATGTCCACTTTCGCTGAATCCATATTGAATAGGAACTGTGAAGGGTTCACAAAACTCGAACTTGGCTTCTCTTTCTTAGATTCTTTCCATGACTCCTCTCATGAGTTTTCCTCATCTCTTGATTTCCCCTCAGATTTGATCTCTAAGTTAGAGCCTCCATCAAATCCAAACAGTTTGATCTTGCTTGCTAGAAACTCCATAAGGAGGTTCATATCGTGAATGATGTTGGAGACTTTTGTTTACAACCTCTCATATCTCTCTTCTATTGGATCTTGAGGTTTATTATGAATAGACTCGCCACCATGGCTAGGGTTTATGCAACTTATCTTTAAGTCGATTCTTGGACCCTGCAAGTTCCCACAAATACCCAAAAGAAAAATCTTTCTCTAATACCAATATGATGTGTAAACTATCATGGATATTCCACTAGAATAGTTCATCACAATAGATCTAATAAATAATATTGAAATCTACATATGAAGGTTAAATTTCTTTAGATTTTTAGACTATTTAGTTATTGATTTTCTTCTTATGCACGAAAAATAAAATGTGGAAAATAGAGAATAGTAAAATAAAATCACGCACCTTCCAAAAAATGACATAAGGATTTTCTCCAAGAAACCCTTACAGGAGAAAACCCAACTAGAAGGTGAGGTTGCTCTGCTCTAATTCCTCTGGTATGTAAATAATGCAAGTACAAAGGAGAAGACACTCTCTTTGGAGTTACCTGAGATCTGTGGCTTGTTAGGCTGCTACAGAACATTAACCCCCTCTATTATGCTCACTAATTTCCCACTCCGAGTTGTTCTTCTCTAATATGGAGCAAAATACAATAACATAGAATGGAACCCCTTCTCCTCCTAGTGGCTTGATATTTAACATAGACTGATAGCCATCTAGGCGTAGGTTTTTGACTTCCTCAACCCTCAATTGTGATATGGTTTTGGACCTTATATAATATTATTGAAATTACATACGTGACTATCCCCATATGCATGAGTAACAAGGGATGATGTGACATCCTCTAATACGATGGTGGTCAACATGATAGGTCAACTTACGGGAAGAATAAATTTTGCATATGAGCTTCAAATGATGCGTTTTTTTCATTATTGGAAAGGACTCAATGTGTATAATAGCATTATTGAGTCTAATTTATGACGAGAAAGTTTTAACCCCAAAAAGTGTTGTTTGATGCCTCAAAATGGCCATTGAAGGTTCTAGATCCCAATTTTTTAAACTGGGACCTACCAATAAAATGAGCTTGCAAGTTGATTCCTCAAAAATTTTCCATTCTAAAAGGATCGAGATATATGACAAATAATATGTTAAGCCCTAATATTGGCTCATTACCCCTTAATTGGGCCATATTATATTAGTAATGTTATTTTATTTATGTCGGTTTTAGGCCATTAGTTGTAATTATACCTCCTAGTCTCCTATATATACCAAGGAGACATTTTNATTTTGAATCATCTTGTACTTGAACATTTAAGTGGGGTAAAAGGAGGTTGCCCCCTTGAAGAGGCTTATTATCTGAAATTGTCTCTTTTTCAAGGCGTTGAATACTTTTTCTGAGGATTTTCTATGCTATATTGATATTTGGTTCTTAACATATGGTATCAGAGCTCAAGGTCTTCGGGTTTCGCTGCTACATCTAAGAACCCTTGGAATTTTTGCTATAACTTGTTTTATACAACGTTTCAGAAGGAACGGATTGGAGGATATTTATTAGACGGATCAAGGTATGTTGGGTTAAAAGTTCAGCTCCTAAGGCCTTATACTTTTGTAGATACATCCTGTACAAGATAGGGTTCTAGAATCATCCTAAACTGAGTCATTACAGAATTTTCTCTATAAAAACGTTTCTATCATGTTTCAGACCCTGAACTCTGGAGGATATTTACAAAAATTAGTAAGGTAGTTGTGGTAAAAAATTCATCTTTTGGGTCTTCTTAAATTTCTAGATACACCCTGTGTAAGATAGGGTATCTGACTAGTTCTATTGACTAGTCTCAAGAAGGTGTTTCGGGTAAAACAATCATAACTTCTTCCTAGCATATCCAAATTGAGTGGGACTGGTTTCATTGAATCATGGACAGTCTATAGTATTTATGGTGTGAGTTTCATAATTTTATATCAATTATTTTGTGGGGGGCACGCTATACAAGTGAGATCTTATGGAAAGGCCAAAAATCAGCAAGTTGTGGGGAAGTTACCATAATTTCCACTTGGCACATCCAATTTTGATCAGACCTATGGAATTGTAGAGAATAAATATCAAAGAACTACATAAAAGAAAGTTTCATACCTAGAAGGGTCGAAACTTGGGAGATACAATAGAAGAAATATTGTCTAGCAGAACCACCTCAAAATCAAGGTTCAAAAGTGATACTTGGCCAACATGCCACCAAAAAAGGGAACTTCTACACCAAATAAGCCTCCACAAAATCCTATTTGGACTCTTGATTAAGGTGAAGAAATGCGCAGGGACATAAATGATTTACAAAAGAAGATAGTAACAAAATATGAACTACAAGAGATGATAGAGGGTTTAAAAGGGGAGATCATGGAAGTAGTGAAAATGCATCCCATGAAATTCATGATGAGGACACAAGGAAGGTAAATCAAGAATGGAGAAACTCCAACTTTGGTTTTAAGACCAACCACATTCCTAAGATTGATATGAGGAAGTTTGATGGCAAGGACCCAATCACATGTATACTTTAGATGGAGCAATTATTTGATCTCCATAATGTGCCACATACACAAAAGGTACAAATTTCTTCTTTATATTTAGAACCTAATCAATTTGTACGGTATCGATGGCTTTGTTCTCGCAAATCACTTTTCACTTGGACAATTTTCATGGAAGAAATGATAGCACATTATGAGGATACAAGGAGAAATACCTTCTTTAGCCAATTGATAAATCTCAAGCAAAAGGGTTCAGTTACCGAGCACATTGAGAACTTCCAAAGATTGAATATAAAGGTAAACGATATTCCATATGAGCACTTGATTGATGTATTCATATGAACTTTAAAGTATAACATTCAACATGAGGTTCGCCTTTGGGAACCCAAATCATTGGAGAATGCATTTAAGGTGGCAAGAAATGTTGAAAGTAAAAATATGGCTATGGCTACTAGAAGGACCAATCCTAGCATCTATAGAGAGAACAATGCTCCTTTTTCTAAAACACCTCAACCTACAAGGTTGACACCTCAACAATTGGAGGAAAGAAAAGAAAAAGGTTTATGCTTTAATTGTGATAGAAAGTACAGTAAAGGACATAAGTGTGGTGAGAAAGAAATTATTCTACATATATTGTGAAGAGGAAGAAGAAAAAGAACAAGAACCATCTCAAGATGAAAACGTAGAAGCAATTTCATTTGAAGAGTTGACGAAATTGCTCAGGAAAATGATTGCAGATGGAGGAACTATCAATTTCTTAGGAAAATGCAATAAGATCAATCTTACTATGGGGGAATATGTAATGAATAGTCCAATAATTTCTATACCCATGGGTGGTGCATATGTTGTACTAGGAATCCAATGGTTACAATCATTAGGAACAATCGCTTTTAATTTTCAAGAACTTTCCATGAAATTTTCATTGGAAGGAAAAGAAATTGAGTTAAGAGGTATCACAGGGAAACCCGATAAGGTGATAAGCTCTAACGACATGACAAAATTATTGAAAAAGGGGCATCAAGGCGTTATTGCACAACTATGCTCACTA
>ML780799.1:609080-621802 GCA_009831015.1 Picea engelmannii
TTGTTTCCGCTGCATTTTTACAGTTTCAGCTTATTTCGTTATTTAATAGAAAACCAGTTTTACTGTATCTCTGTTATTTTCGTGTTAAGAACCTATTAATAATCTGTATTCATTTCGTTCTGCTCATAAAATCCGGATCACTAATCCAGGTCAATGGATTAGGGGTTTTTAGTGTTGCAGGATCCTATATATTATATTGTAAACCATGAAGAAGGATAATATAATAATGATAGGTGTGGATCTAAACAGGTTGTTGGTTTTCCCGGTTTGGGTTTATAGGGTAAAATATCATTGTAATGTGTGTGCATGCCATTTGTTTCTTTTATGTTTTTATTAAGAATCCATTTGAAGTAATTAATTGTACACGATTAAAATCTACCTTTGGCATCATAGAAGTTATTTTCTTTAGGGGGATGCCTTTGTGGTCAGGTGTTTGTATTGGGTTTGTGATAAACCTTGTTAAAGTGGGAGCTCTACAATATCGATTCTTGTGGTGAAAAGATATGGTGAGAAGTTCAAAAATAGATATCGAGAAATTTAATGGGAATTTTTTTAATTTTTGGAAGCTCAATATGGAATATCTGCTGGTGGAAAAATATCAATGGATCACTGTGGATCTAGGTACTATACCTACATAAAATTCAACAAAATATTGGGCAAAGTTGGATCGGAAGGTGAAGAGAAAAATTCAATTGTGTCTCTCAGATTTAGTATTACTGAATGTGTCAGGGGAAGTTACAACGAAGGAATTAAGGAATAAGTTAGGGGATTTTTATCAATATAGGTTCTTGGTAAATAAATTGTTCCTACGGAATAAGTTGTAAAACCTGATGATGAAAGATGGAGACTCAGTGATAGAGCATCTGAACGCCTTCAATACTATGGTAAGTCAACTATTATATGTTGATATTACTTTATTTCTAATGAAGATTACTATATTATTTTATTTTTCTCTTTACTAGAATCATGGGATTGTTTAGTTGTGGCCATAGGTAGTAATGAAACTACTTTAAGTTTCAATGATGTGGTGTCATCCTTGTTGTCGGAGGAGATGAGGCAAAACAATATTTTCGACAATACAGGTATTCCAAAAGAGGATGGACACCTTTAGTAACCACTCACACAACCATATTAAAGATCAACACATTGATGTTTTGATGTCACAATAAAACCTCTATGGGGAAACATCCATGGCCCCAACCAATGTGGCCATTTGGAGAAATTTATTAATGAAAAATAAAAATATTATAGAGAGGTTTACAAGTGATTTTCTCACAATCGATCATCGACAAATGACCCTCCATGCCATTTAAATAGATATCATGGGCCAATCAGGTGCTAAGCCACTGATCAATGTAGCCGTTAAGATCAAGGAGAATATGATTTGTTGTATCACTCCACGTCGGGAACATATCATGACCATCGGATTACCTAACTACAAATGCATACTAATGCATACTAAAGAAACACACTAAGAAACACATTTTTACCTAACAACACATTAAACCAAGTTGATCTTAACTAACTCCTAAGTGTCTAAATATCCTAACATCCTCCTTTAAGAACAAATTGGGATATGATTGAAGGATTTACAAAAGAGACACAATAGGAGAAGGAAGGTGAAATTAAAGCTTATCCCCCCTTAATGACAAATTCTTGAAATCCTAACATAGATCGAAGTTTGGAAACCTTTTCTTTTGTAAGAGACTTTGTGAAAATGTCTGCAACTTGATCTTCTATGGGGAAAAAGAGCACTTCAATAACTCGATCATGAATGAGCTTTCCAATGAAGGGAATGAGTAGATCGATGTGTTTGATGTGCTGATGTTGAACTAGATCTTTGGTGATATTGATGGCACTTTGATTTTCGCACTAGAGGGTGGTTGGATGTTGTTGTTGGAATCCAAGCTTTGAAAGGATATGTCAAAGCCACAAGGATTCTTGAATTGGATTAATAGTTGCTCGGTACTCTGCTTCTGCTGAAGAAAGAGAAATATCTTGTTGTTTCTTGTAGGCCCAAGTGACAGGTCCCAAACCAAGGATGAAAAAATAACCTGCAGTAGAATTCTGATCATCAGGGTCATCGTCCAAATCTGAATTAGTGAAACAAACCAATAAAGGGGTCCCGCCTGAGCTATAATGTATCTCGAAATGAACTGTACCCCAGATATACTGAAGTATCCTTTTATTTGTTTCCCAATGGACTTCATGGGGTGTTTGCATATAACGGGAAGCAAGACCAACAAGAAAGGAAATATCAAGATAAGCATGAGTCAAGTATAATAGGATACCAAATAACTAACGATACAAAGTGGCATCAACTTCAAGAGAATCGAAACAAGTTTGAATATAGAATAGAAGGGAGAATGGGCTGGTTTAGAATCTTCCTTGTGAAAGCGATGCAGATGGACACAATCATACTTGGACTAGGAAAGAAAAATTCCTTCCTTGGTTTTCAAAACTTAGAGGCCAAGGAAATAGTGCAAATAGCCTAAGTCAGTCATTTCAAATTTCTTCTTAAGAATAGTTTTACACATGGTTTAAAATTTTTGGGTCACTACCGATGAGGATAAGTTAATCAACATAAAAAGAAAGGATTATGAGATGGCTTCCTACTTTCTTGGTATATATATTAGGGTTAGAATGACATCTAGACAATCCAATATCAAGAAGAAAGTTGTCCATTTTGGCATACCAAGATCAAGGATCTTGCTTAAGACCATAAAGAGATTTATTAAGGTGGAAAACAAGGATGTATTCATTCTGGACATAGCCATGAGGTTATTCCATGTAGATTTCTTCTTGCAAATCCCCATGCAAGAAGGAAGATTTAATATCCATCTAATGGACCTCCCATTTATGTGAGGCAACAAGGGAAAGAACAAGGCAGATGGAATTCATTTTGGAGATGGGGGTAAAGATTTCATTTTAGTCAATTCCTTAAATTTGGGAGAATCTTTTGGAAACTAACCGATCCTTGTGTCTTTAAACACTTCCATCTGATGCATAATTATTTCTGTAGACCCATTTACATCTGACAAGTTTTCTTCCTTTCAGAAGATGTACAAGATCCCAAATATCATTTTCCATTAAAGAACGATAATCTTCATTCATTTTTGTATCCCAATATGGATGACCTAAATCTTCTAAAAATGTCTCTGGATCATGAGTCTCTGAAACTTGAGCCAACATATAAGAGGATCACTAGAACTGTGAACGTGTTTGACGTTGATCTAAAGGATCATCAACAATATCACCAAATGTTTCTTGTGTTGAATGGACCCATCTAGGAAGCGGTGGTGCTAGTTTAGGTTCATGTTCAATGGACTATGTTGAGCGCTCAACACACCCTAAAAGCCATATGAAATTTTATCACTTTTTGGGTACCACTTGTTTTCTTTTACTGTCTAAATCTATTTCACTTTGGGTGGTGGTTTATTTTGTTTTTATTTCATGACTCTTATTGATCGAATCGGATGTGTTTGAACTTGTTAAAAGAAACCTACTATCTAAAAGAACTTGAAATTCCAATTAAGAATCGGTAATTAGCATTGCGACTGATGCACTTGTGTTTGGTGTTGGAAAAAATGAAAGAAGGTAAAGTGGCAACATAGTTGCATTAATCGCCGAACGTCGACACCCCATCGAAATCGACATAAGGTGGAGTTTTTTTACGTAAGTTATTCACCACGAAAACCCAGAAGATAGTCGATTCCCTTCGGTATCGACAAAATACGAGAAGAATAGACATTGACAAAGGACGTAAAGAAATCACCGATAGTCGATGACCGATGCACTTTATCGGGGTTGGGGAAATTTAGAAAGATTAGAACAATCATTTTTTCAGTGAAAAACATATCGTCAATGCACTTTCGACATCGATACTTTTATCTAGTGTCTATCCAAGAACACTTGGGTAGGTTTATAGTCGATCGTCGATCCTCAACACTTTTCGGCGTAGGCAAGAGAGGATCGGGTTTTAGAACGTATAGCTTAAAGAAAGTCTCTATTTCGATTAAAGATGTAGGTCTCAAGTGCCACGTGTCTTTATCACGTAAGGGTGTCATATGACATGGTTTCATCTTGAGTCGTCTTAAGGTTTCCTGTGTCCTAGTCACACCTCCAAGTCAGCCTCGCCACATCAGCTCTGTATGGAAAAATCGATTGGCGTCGGAGATTTTGCAATAAGTTATCAACGAAAAGTGCTCGAAGTAGAATCCCGACCCTCAACTTACCAATTGGAGTAACAAAACGATGGGATTTTGTGGCATAAGATATGATCGGATTTGGACATTTAGTAGACCAGTTAATGCTTGATCCTGCATTTTTTGCTACCTCGCGCGTTGATTGAACAACAACAATTTGAAATCTTCAATAGGCCATGTTACAACCCGTGACCATGCTATTAACCCATGATCCAATTTAATTTTAAACATATTTGAATATCTGACGACAGATTTTATGAAACTACACTCATAACCTGAATTGAATGGCTGATGCGACAAGGTAAGTTCATCCCTGTTTAAATCTATAGAACAGTTTTGAACAAATTCATTATGCACACAATTTTGAATTCCAGAGAATCCAAAGAATCAAAGAAAGCATCTCGAGACTGTGTTGATCCTCAGATTATCAAAACTAGGTTAAATAAGCTGCAGAGGTATGTGTTCAAGTTTGTCAATTCATTGGTCACGGTTTGTATATACATATGATCTCTTACAATGTTTCTAACTATGTTCTAGCTATAGGTAAGATGTTTTCAAGAAAGCCAACCACCAAACGCTTTCCGAGAGAACCCAAGCTAAAAGAAGCTGAAACAGATGAAGGTTATTCTCCGGGGACCACAAGGTAGTTGAAGTACGCTCCCAGGGTGGAGCTTGTCACTAAAACATCAACCAAGAAAGCCTTTGTCCAACCTCCAGTCTTCAGTGATACATAATCAAGAACCAGGTTCAAAGTAATGCTCCCATAGTTGGGGGAACTTTTCAATAGAATCAACTGTGAAGAATACTCAGAGTGTATCCCACACAACGACCCAAACGTAAGGGCGCTCGATGACCAGGTGTTCCCGAACATCCGATGTTCATATTTACACATGGTGGCCAACATAACCCCGATTTTCCCTTGCACAGAGGTTCTGAAATGGCTAATCGACCATACAGATGGGCACACGTGCTTGATCAACGATGAGAATGGTGGGTGTGTCAGATTTTTCCTCCCGAAAGAGGTCCAAAGTACTACAAACTCAGAGACCTAGAGGAGTGGCTAAACATGGACTTCATGGTGAAGTTCTATGAATTCCATGACACCAGTCGGTTGATGGCCTCATGGTGGAAGGAGGACAAGAATTTTACCAACCGGAGCAATGGTTTCTATGGGACGGTTAACTTAAGGGAGCCATACATCTATTTGATGGCTCTCATCTTCTGACTGCATGGAGAGAAATACTACTCCAAGTTTTCATAAGCATGGATTCCCTTGGCATACCCAGTGGCGATTTCCGGAAGCAGCCTCAACTAGGGATCGATAACTTCTAAAGAATTGAGCATCTGTGTACAACAGGCTCAGATGCCAAAATAAGGGGAAGCACCCTCTTTCCACATGGCCTCGTACCTGCTTGATGTTATTTGTGTGAGAAATGTCTTCGTCGACATGAATCTAAGATGGCATGTTGCAGAGCCCCTTGTTCACATTTATTTTAGCATACTCTGGGAGAACAGGTATAAAAAATATTACACACTCATCTGTGATGAATTCATCGCTCGTATTCATTTTATTATTTTTAAGAAGGAATGCCCAAGATTATCTGCAACATCCAAGAAAATGGTAGCAAAGGTAGGCCATTGGTATTTATAGGAACACTCAATCTATATCAGGGTGTTCGGGGCCACCGGAGCACCACATCTCCTACCCGCTCACGTCCCAGACTGGCTCGTTGTGGGAGAAATTTACTATCATACTACCTTGCAGGGATATAATGCCACATTAGTCAAGAACAAGAAGAAAAATTTCATACCCTATGGTTTCCATGTGGGGTTTTATCTGGTAAAGGATACTTCTCAAGCCAAATAAGAAGGGTTGAGTCAACTTGAATTCAGATTCCTGACATGCTGATTCCACAAGAACGACCCTCAAGGCCTAGTCCTCCAACATGCTTCACATGTGTCATCCTGTTGTCCATACACTCATGATAAGTTTGATGGAAAAAATTTCATAGAGTGCGCCCAGGATTGGGACAAGGTAGTACAAAGAATGGCCAACCCAAATATGACTAGGTTCAATGCCATGAGAATGGATGAACAAGTGGAGACAATAGATAAGTTGACTCAAGAGGCCCTCAGAGCCAGGGAAGAAATCAGAGTGACAAATACCACAGAGGCACAGAGAAAGGGATTACTCTTGCTAGAAGGGGCATAGAGAATCATCGATCAATTTCAAAATGACCCTGATCTGATAGAAATGATGAGGATTCCCATTGAAGACCCAATTGAAAGCCAAGGAGATCCAAGTGTCCTAGAGCTGATGCAACTCAAAGAAATCACTGGGTCGGAAAACCCTGAATTTCCACCACCACATATCAAATCACTAGGGGAAATTGTGACCCATCTTGAGGCAGCGAGGACATCAGGAAGAATAAGTGTACCAAATCCCTTGTTCGACTTGATAACCATCTATAATGATGAGGAGAGTTCGGAGGTGTCCCTAGTGATGTCAGTGAAGATCACAGAGGAGAAAGAACCTGAGAGAGAATCTACCCTGAGTCTCGATGCTCCAGTTCAGAGACTTCCACAGAGCGAGCATGAGGTCGAAAGTTCCTTAGACACTGAGCTACTCGATGTACCGAGAATCCAAATGGATATCTCGAGGGATGAACTAGGATCGGGTGAATAGAAAGAATAAATTCCATAACATGAAATCGACATTGCAACAGTCGATTACCAAGTAAGTACCGAACCTGCCCCCGGTTCCTCAGTTTTGGCCGATATCTTACTATTCGATGAGAAACAACCGGAATTCGAGCCATCGGGACATATAGAATAGGTTCAGAAACCTAGGCTAGAACAAATATGCACAGTGGGAGCCTAGGAAATACTCTAACTTGGGGAGAACAACAAATCCCCAAACCAGTTGATGAGGTCGTTGATATACAAGAAATCACCTATGACCAGAAGAGAAAATCCATCATGAAGAGAACCACTAAGAAGAGGAGGCTTACATTGGATAGCTCGATTCTCATCACCACAGAGGAAAAACTGATCATCATAGAGCATGCCAAGATGTCTGAACTTATTGGGGCGGGGATGGCTATCACAGATGCCACCTTGGATAGAGAAAGAAGAGATGAAAAGAAGTTGGTTGTTGTGCTAAAGGAGTTGGAGCACCTGCGCCATCTGGAAAAATACTATCAGGACTCCACACAAGCCACAGTGTTTTTGAGAAGTGGGTTCCAAGATGCCTATGACAAATTCACGAATGAATGCCACCTTTTCACTACGGGGATAACTAAATTCCAAGAAGACACCCTTATGGCACTAGAAACCTTCAAGGATGTGGAAAGATGGTACGATAAGTCTCACCAAGCAGTGGAAAGAATCAATTACATCAGCGTGGCTCAAAAGGGTTGAGACACTGAAGAGAACAACATTAGGGTGTTGAGGGAAAACAACATAGATCGGATTAGGAAAGTGATCGAATACTGGGTTAAAATGGCCCAGGAACCTCAGCGGGAGATTTAAGAAAAATGGGTTGATTGTGAAAGGATCTGGGTAAAGATTAATTGGGAGATGAAAGACATCAGCCTCCTAGAATTTGGCTCACCCGAGGACTTTGTCAACTTGCATGACATAGTCAATCAAGATGTAGAACAAGACTCGACATGGACTGCAGAGATAGAAAAGGTTGTGAGAATGGTGCCAGGTCAAGTATAGTAGTTCATGGAGCACCTGATCAAGGCTCGAGCAGTATTGCAGCAGTTAAGTATCAAAATAGTCAAGTATCAGGAACGAGCATTAGAAGTAAAATAAATCCTTTCCGCCCTGATGGACCAACAAAGATTCTCGTATGCCAACACATGCGAGGAACTCTTCATCAAATGGTCAGAGTATGAGAAGAGTCTTCCACTTCAGTGAAACTATTTGATGATTCTTAGAAGACAAAGAGATGGAAGCGCCATGTGGCGACGTTTTATTTTACTTAGCTTGCACTTTTGATATCTATTTTAGTTAATGATTAGTTATAAATAAGAGGATCAACCTTTCAATAAAGCTGGATGGTTTTTGCAAAGACCATCATTTTTGGAATTGTAAAGAACTATTTCCGAACTACCTTAATTGAGAAGTCTTGTTTAGGACTGGAGACAAACTTTTGTTTTTCATCAAAGGCATGTTTGATTGGATTTGAGGAGGAATTACTTCCGACTTTATTTCATGAATGGATGTTGTAATGAGTAAGAGTTTCTGAATCTATTGATAAGTTAGTTGTTTCAATATTTTTTGTAGTTCTTGTCTCTAATGATGAAATAAAATCGTTGTGGTAAAGTGTGATTAATGCTAGAGTTAAGAAAACTATTTTTCTTTCCATCATTTTATTGCATGTATGTTTTCTTTCGATAATTGTATCTCAATCAATAATTTAAATGCCAAAATGTTAATGTATTAGTACTAGGCTTCTCACCAGTGTGAATATCTTTGTCTGCATGCTTGAGCACTTGGGTTATCCCAAGCTCAACCTTCTTCAGTAGTTAAGAACCCCCCCCCGGATCCCCGCCCTTTTTTTTATCAGCTAGTTTATACCAACATCCATATTCTAATTAGACCCATCTAATAAGAAAAAATACAAAAGAGAACTTTTAAACTGAAGGAGGAACTTTCACAAGATATCTTGTCAATCACTATGTAAAGCCCATCTATAAATCGGTCGGACCAAAAGATATGGAGAACCATTCCACCATTAAATGTTACAGAGTCTAATTGGGCCTCTGTGGTGAGTTTGGTTCCTAACGTTGAGTCAAAGGGATTTAGGACCCCTCAACAGAATCGATGCTAGAAGGAGGGCATGTTGAATGAATAGCTAACGCTATTTATGATATAATATTTCACACAACCTATAGATTCAAAACATCCCACATGCATGGCTAGTCATTCTCAAGACAACCCACATACACTGAGTACTCCTGAGATGAGTAACTCACCCCAGTAAGAGGAAGAACATCTATTCCATGAAATACCTTACGCTCTTCCCCATGAGGATTTGAAATAGTTCAGAAGAATCACAAGAGCTTATGCTCGACAAATTGGATCATTACCCTTAGCTCTGTTACTCCCTCATAGAAAATAAGTAAGAAGACCAGTGGTCGATACCCCCGACCAAGTTTTTGTTCACATAGTGGAAGACCTGATAGATTTCTCACTCACCGAGATCAAATGTCCACTTAATCTAATCCCCAAAACACCAGTAGGTAACTACTCTGATCCCGACTATTTTGAATCTAACGAGGAAGGGTTTAACTCGAATCGCTCAGCTTCGGAGTCGGACGACATGGAGGAAAAAAATGATCATGATGAAGAAAGGGGAAACCCACCTCAGAATAATAAACCTTGGTTGGCCAAAGATGCTCTAGAAATCCCTGGACAAGTACATAACCTCCCCAGACATCTAGAAAAGTTACTCCCTAAATTTGACCTTGAAACCTCGAGATTTCCTTAAGACCATATCAAAAAGTTTATACTAGCTATTAGATTGATGAATTTCCAACACAAGGATGTAGTATGCAGGATTTTTCCATATACCTTTGAGAATTCAGCCTCAACGTGGTATTTTAACTTTTCTGTAGGGTCCATAACGAGTTGGACGAAGTTTCAAAAGGATTTTTTAGACAAATTTGCAGAAGAAATCATTACAAGAGATTTAATGGTTGAGTTGTTTTCCACCACCATGGGTTCAAAATAAAAGGTTAAAGACTTTAATCAACGATTCACCACTATCCTGAACAAATTCCAACTTGAAGATAAACCCACTTTGGAGTTGCAAATCAAAGTATACACTAATGCTCTCCCTGCTTCTATTTCCATGTTTGTAAAAAGGGCTGCCAAGCATACCCTAGATGAAAACTTCGAGGAAGCCAAAATAATTGAATTTCAAATGAAGGGATGTAAAGAGGGCCAGGTCTCACTAGTTAAGAAGAAAGCTCAAACTCCACCCAGGAAAGGACTCTTTTTAACCAGAGCCCCCGAGAAACAAACAGAACAAGGTCCTGAAAATGGAAGTGGAGACATAGAAGACCTACAACGGATGATAAAGAAGATGTCAAATGAAATCGTAGACATGAAAAGAAGTCTAGGAGAAGGAAACCATTGCCAAAGGCCATATAAACCTTTTTTTAAAAGAAACCCACCGTTCAAAGCAATTGAACCTCCCAACTTAAACATCGACTTGGGAAATGTAGCATCTAACTCTTTCTGTACCTATCATCAAGAGAAACATTCTGAAAGAGACTGTCTACAATGGGTGCATGCCATGAATTTGATGGCCAATATGTTCCTAGATGAATTTTCCCTTACTGAGCAATCAAGCAGCTCAACGATGAATTATTTTGATCAGGAAGAAGTTGACCCATCGGAAGAAACAACCATGTTGTTGTGGGATCTTGACTTGTGATATATATATTTGAGGTGAAGGAACCACACACTGAGGTTTTGGCTATGAAAACACGAAGTAGGAGTCATTTGGTTTCAAAGACCTTACCATTGCCCAAATTTCTAGGGGAAAACAAACATCTAATCACCCAAAATCACCTTTTCCCCCAAAAAGAAAACCTATTAACATCCATACACGAGAATCACCCAAGCTAGACTACAACATAGTAGAAGAGCTAAAAAGATTGAAGGAAAATGTGTCGGTCATGGACATGTGTAGGATTCCCCAGTAGAAGGACTTTTTGTTACAAGCCTTAAAGTCATTAGAAAATCCTATAAAAAGCACTAACCAAGGGGATAACCCATCCCCCACAGATCTTAAAAGTAAACCAAATGTGAACACTTTATATGTAGACAAAGAGGAAATCATTTTGTCCCATCGTTCCTCTTGACGTTTGAAGTCTTCAAAAGAAACCTCCATAATTGTTTAGTTGACTCAGGGGCATCCTCTAATGTTATTCCATTATCTATATGTAATAAATTAAACGCAGTCCCTCTAAAAAGTGATAAACATGTGATACAACTAGACATAACCCAGGTGAAATTTATTGGGGAACTCAAGGATGCCATGATCAAAATGGACACACACCCAAAATTTGTTCAAGTAATTGGCATCATTGTGGTAGATATACTAGAAGCTTATGGACTTCTACTTAGTCGAGATTGGTCTGAGAAGTTGAATGGATACTTTATGAAAGACTAGGCTCACCTTTGGTTGCCATTAAATGGACACACAAACATGATTAGGATCAATAGGGAAAGGTATCTCAAACATACTATCACTAATTTATAAGCCCTCAATGAACCCTCGTTGGCAGATTTCCTCTTGATAGGCAACTACTTCTGCGATTCCAATTTCAGTAATTTCTCCCCTCTCTCATCTGATGTGCCTCTTACTTAGAATTCCGAAATGAATTTTCAAGAAAATGTACCGACAGTGGTAGAAGAAATCCTCTTCTGTCAAGAACCTCTGTTGGAAACCACAAAGAAAATAGGTGGAGAGGAAGAAGTTAGTAGGCAAGGAGAGGCTGATGTTTTTCACTCACAAGTTTGGACCTTGTACTTCGATGGTTTTAAATCGCAAGAAGGATCAGGAGCGAGGTGTATCCTCATTGATCCTAAGGGGAAACAAAATTTCCTGTCCTACAGACTAGAATTGAAATGCACTAATAACACCGTTGATTATGAATCTTTAGTGCAAGGAATAAAGAAATCCATAGACTTAAACATTAAAGAACTAAAGGTTTTTGGAGACTCTCATATTATCATTAGGCAAGTAAAGAACACTATACACTGCAACTCTCCCCACCTGAGGAGTTATCAACAGGAAGTGCACAGGCTAATACAAAATCTTGAAGCCTTCAACATTACAATGATCCCTAGAACAAAGAATAATTTTGTTGATTCCCTGACCACTGCTGCCTCGAGGCTATCCCCTTTAGAAGACTATGAAGCCTCTAGGTTCACTATGGAACTTCTCTACAAACCATCAGTGCCCAACAATATTTCTAATTGGAAGCTCTTTGAAAGAGATGAATAGATCATAAACTTATTAACCAATCAAGAAACTTTTAAAGACCTGTCTATTGACGATGAAATATTCCAAGAGCAACTAGTAGAAACCGATCACCATGAACGAAGAGATGAAACTGATCACTCAACTAACAAACCAAGGTTTCACACAATACCGAAAGGGGTAGCCAATTTGGAGAGCCTCTTTGACTTAAGGAAAAGATTTAAAGGGTCAACAAAAACAAAGACATCGAGATCCTGTCCCATGTACGATACTATAAATCTAGGAACCTCGGAAGACCCTAACAATATAAATCTTGGCAAGACAATATCTAGAGAAGAAAGGAAAGCCTATCGCAAACTTTTTCAGAGAATATCTGTTAAGGTCCTAACCCGCACATAGGTAGATTAATGTATTCGGATGTAATAAAGGTCAATATTAATAAGACCTTTCAATAAAATAGAATAAGGCGGATGTAAGAAGACCTAATAGAAGCTTCCGCTTCTAGAAGGATC
>ML780799.1:627382-685282 GCA_009831015.1 Picea engelmannii
GAATCAAGTGCTATTTCTGTTCAAGTGCTATTTCTTTTGCTATTTCGTATATCATTTCTGAGTATTGTGAAGATTATGCTGGATATTTCACTGTTATTCTGTTATTTCTAGCATTTCGTTTCTGTTCTGCATATTTTATATATATGGTATCTTGCAATATCAAGATGTTTTTTCGTGGTCCTACCGATATCTAAAGAATTATGACACTCACATCATTCAACACAAAATCCCGTTAAAACATGGAGTAAAACCCTTCCAACAGATGCTCTGGAAGTACCACCCATATCTGGAACCCCTCATGTGTCAGGAGTTAAAGAAATTACTAGATTCTAAAATTATCTTTTAGGTTAGACACTCTTCATGGGTAGCAAATTTGGTTCCTGTTAGGAAAAAGTCTGGGGAAATCCACCTGTGTGTGGACTTCAAAAACCTCAACACAACATCATAAAAAGACAAATACCCAGTCCCACCGATGGAGAAAATCTTTTAGACCGTGTCTGGTTCTGAGATTTTCTACCCGCTAGACGGTTTTTCAGGATACAACCAAGTTCTAGTTTCAAAGGAAGACCGATTGAAAACTACCTTCTGAACCAAGTGGGGAAAATTTTCTTATAAACGCATGAAATTTGGGTTAATTAATGCAAGGGAAACCTTCCAGAGGTCCATGGATGTGGCATTTGGGGGACTAATCAACAAATGTGTAGTAGTTTATTTGGACAACGTGACCGTGTATTCAAAGAATAGAGAAGATCACATCCAACATCTAACCCAGATTTTCGAAAGGTGTATGAAATACGGTATCTCTTTAAATCCTAAGAAAAATGTCTTTGGTGTCGAGGAAGGGAAACTACTAGGTCATATTATATCTCAAGCAAGAATTCGCATAGACCCAGAACGAATTAAGGAAATAGATCATCTTCCTTTACCCCACAACAAAAAGGCTATGCAATCCTTGTTCAGGAAAATCAATTTTGTGAGGAAGTTCACCCCCGATTTCTCTAAAACCATCAAAACCTTACAAAAAATGGTCTGCAAAGATGTTGAATTTAAGTGGGATGACGAACTAAAAAGTGCTTTTAGCAACATTAAGACTGCAATATCTCAAGCCCCAGTGTTGCGAAGTATCGAATTTAGCAAAGGTTTTTTCCTCTATACTTTTTCCTCCGACCAATATTTAGCTGTATTATTGACTCAGAAGGATGATGAAAAAAATGAGGCACCGATATTATTTATAAGAACTAATATCCAAGGGGTCGAACTAAATTACCCTGCTATAGACAAATAGGATTATGTGGTGTGCAAAGAAGTAAAATATTTAAGATCTTACATCCTGAAAAATCACACCAAATTCATTGTGCCTCATCTTGCAGTCTGATCCCTATTCACTCAACATGATATGGGGAAAAGAAGAGGAAACTGGACAACAGTTGTCCAAAAATTTGATCTAGATATAAAACCTGTCAAATTGGTTAAGGGACAGGGATTGTGTAAACTGGCCGCTGAATCCCAAGACCAAGTAAAGGAAGACTCTGGGTGGGAGAATGAATTGGCATTATGGTGTAGTGAAGCTCTATATGTTCCCCCAATGTAGGTCTTGGTATGGGAAAATCACTTATCTCCTACATCACGAGACTTTCCCAAAATCCCTAAACCCTAAGGAAAGGAGAGCTCTCAGACTAAAATCAGGACAATATCGCCTCATAAATTCGGTGTTCTTCCGTGTGAATTATGATGGGGTACTTTTGAGATGTCTCAAATGTGAAGACAAAGACAAGGTTATGAAGGATATCCATGATGGTCCTACAGGAGGACACTTTGCTGGGAATACAACCACTCACAAGATATGAAGAGTCGGCTATTATTGGCCTACTCTGTTTAGGGACGCTCATACATACACTAGAAACTGTAAAACTTGTCAAATAAGTGCAGGGAGGGAAAAGAGAGCAGATGTCCCACTCCAACCAGTGGCCACATCTATACCATTCAAGAAATGGGGGTTAGATTTCATAGGAGAAATTACACTGGTTTCTTAAAAACAACATAGATACATACTAACTGCTACAGACTATTTCACGAAATGGGCAGAGGCCATCCCTTTGACTCATGTAAATGAAAAGGTGGTAATTCAATTCATAGAACAACAACTGATCATAAGGCTCGGTATACCTTTCATTCTTGTTTTTGATAATGTCGGTTACTTTTATTCCACCCTATTAACCGAGTTTTCTCTAGAAAAAAGGAATCATAATCAGATACTCTGCAAACTACTATCCACAGGGTAATGGAGTGGCATAATCAACCAATAAGAACTGAGTGAGGATATTGAAGAAAACAGTTGTAGACAATCAGAGGAATTGGCATAGTTCACTTCATAATGCCTTATGGGACGATAGAGTAACACCCAGGGAAGCTATAGGGAACTCCCCATACTTTCTGGTATACAGAAAATAAGCCATTCTCCCGAACAGGCTATATCTTATGTCTATTAATCTTGCTCAAGGTTCTAGGGGACAACCCTCATCGGTTATTCAACAGAGAATTGATACTCTCCTACTCTCCTCATGCTGGAAGAAGAAAGGGAGAAAGAAAAATCAAAGTTCATCACTCATCAATAGATAGTTAAAAGATGGTTTGACAAGCATAAGGCCAGAGATAATAATTTTGAAGTAGGAGACTTAGTCCTGAAATGGGATAGAGAAAATGAACCAAAGGGAAAACATTCAAAGTTTCAGAATCTATGGCTTGGACCTTTACAGGTAGCCGAGAAACTTGGGGTAGGCATGTATCAGTTGAAAAATCTGAGGGGGGAATTCAACACCCTCGAAGTGAATGGCCAAGCCCTAAAACAATATTTCTGTTAAAAAAAAAAAGTGTTTTTTCATGTTATTTTATTTTGTAGGTGTTAGGTAGGATTATTGCGGAGTCATTTATTTATGTTTTATTTTGTGTGGTATTTTTTTGGCTTTAAATTTTTTTTCTGCAAGGCATTAGTTGACCTTAATTCATACAGTGTAGCAAACTCTGTTCCTGACTCATGCTTACATACAACACAAGAAACGCTGGGCAAAACCGTAGTTTTCTTAAAAGAGTTCTATATCTAACCTTGCAACTAAAAATCCTTGGAAAGTGATGAAGTGTTCACCTGGTGGCCTGGTAAAACCTAACAGGAAACATGGTAAGTTGGAAAGGACCACATGTACCTCAAGACAGAAAAAAAAATTCACCTTAACCATCTCATCTTGCAGATAATAGACGTCCTCCTCTCCCACTCTCTCAAGGCATCTCTTCCAAAAATAAATAAGTTATATCAAATGAGTGAAAAGTAGGAGAGGGTATGAATATAACTTCTTCAGGGCTATGGACGCTCACTGGCACCGAAGCAAGGTCTGTGACGTTGGGGTGACTCTGTCGGGGCTGTGGATCCTCGCTGGCAGTGGAGCGACACTGCAACACGTGAATGATAATAAATAAAGGGCTTGGTGCCATTGAATGATTTACTAAGTTCTTGTCACAAGGGGTCATGGGTCATGGTAAAAAAGAAAGAAGGTGGAATAAAGATTGAAACCCCATAGGTGGGCCCGGATTCACGAACCAAAGAAATTTTGAATGCAAGGATAAAAGAGGCTTTGATAAAAAAAAAACCAGTTAGATTCTTAACCAGCTTCTGCATCAACTAACACTGGGGAAGGAACAAATGTTCTTCTTTAGGCCAGTAAATCGCCATTTGTTGAGCTCTCAACACACCCTAAAAGCCTTATGAAATTTTATCACTTTTTGGGTACCACTTGTTTTCTTTTATTATCCAAATCATTTCACTTTGGGTGGTGGTTTTTTTTTTTTTTCATGACTCTTATTGATCGAATCAGATATGTTGGAACTTGTTAAAAGAAACCTAATGTCTAAAAGAACTTGAAATTCCAATTAAGAATCGATAATTAACATTGTGATTGACGCACTTGTGTTTGGCGTCGACAAAAATGCAAGAAGGTAAAGTGGCCACACAGTTGCACTAATCACCGAACGTCGACGCCCCATCGACATCGGCATAAGAAGGAGTTGTTTTACATAATTTATTCACCACAAAAACCCAGGAGATAGCTGATTCCCTTCGATATCAAAAAAATACGAGAAGAATAGACATTGACAAAGGACGTAAAGAAATCACCGATAGCCGATGACCGATGCGCTTTATCGGGGTCGGGGAAATTTAGAAAGTTTAAAACAATTGTTTTGTTTGCGACAAGCATATCTTCGATCGCTGATACCTGATACACTTTCAACATCAAGACTTTTCTCGAGTGTCTATCCAAGAACACTTGGGTAGGTTTATCGTCGATCATTGATCCTCGACACTTTTCGGCGTCAGCAAGATAGGATCGAGATTTAGACTGTATAGCTTAAAGAAAGTCTTGATTTCGATTAAAGACGTCGGTCTCGAGTGCCACATGTCTTTATCATGTAAGGGTGTCATACGACCTGGTTTCATATTGAGTCATCTTAAGGTTTATTGTGTCCTAGTCACACCTCCAGGTTAGCCTCTCCACATCAACTCTGTACAGAAAAATTGATTGACGTCAGAGCTTTTGAAAGAAGTTATCAACGAAAATTTCTTGAAGAAGAATCCCTACCCTGACTCACAAACCGGACTAGCGAAACGATGGGATGTTTGTGGCATAATATACAATCATATTTGCACATTTAATAGACCCTTTAATGCTTGATCCCGCATTTGTTTCTACCTCATGCATCGATTGAACAACAACAATTTGAAATCATCGATAGGCCATGTTACAACCCGCGCTTGCACCATCAACCCATGATCTAATTTAAATTTAAACGTCTTTGAAGATCTGGCGGAATATTTGATGGAACTACATTCATAACCTAAATTAAATGGTTGATGCGACAAGGTAAGTTCATCCATGTTTAAATCTCTAGAACGGTTTCGAACAAATTCATTCTATGCACAAGTTTGAATTCCAAAGAATCCGAAGAAACAAAGCAAGCATCTTGAGACTGTGTTGATCCTCATATTATCAAAACTAGGTTAAATAAGATACAGAGGTATGTGTTCAAGTTTTTCAATTCGTTGGTCATGGTTTGTATATACATATGATCTCTTACATGGTTTCTAACTATGTTTTAGCTGCAAGTAAGATGTCATTGAGAAAGCCAACCACCAGATGCTCGTCAAGAGCACCCAAGATAAAAGAAGCTAAAATAGATGATGGTTCTTCTCCGAGGACCGCGAGGCAGTTGGAGTACGCTCTCAGGGTGGAGCATGTCATTAAAACATCATCCAAGAAATCCTTTGTCCAACCTCTGGTCTTTGGTGATACAACAACAAGCATTGGGTCCAAAGTAATGCTCCCACTGTGGGGGGACCTTTTCAATAGAATCAACCGGGAATAATACCTGGAGTATATCCCACACAACAACCCGGACGTAAGGGCGCTCGATGACCAGGTGTTCCCAAACATACGACGGTCGTATTTACACATGGTGGTCAGAAAAACCCTGATTTTCCCTTGCATAGAGGTTCTGAAATAGATAATCGAACATACAGACTAGAAGAAGTGCTTGATCAATGATGATAATGGCGAGTGTGTCAGAGTTTTTCTCTCGAAAGAGGTCCAGAAGTACTAAAAACTTAGAGACCCATAGGAGCGGCTAACGACAGACTTCGTGGTGAAGTTCTATGAATTATATGACACCAGCCGATTGATGGCCTCATGGTGGAAGGAGGACAAGAATTTTACCAACCGGAGAAATGGATGGTATGGGACGGTTAACTTAAGGGAGCCATACATCTATTTTATGGCTCTCATCTACCAACTGTATGGAGAGAAATACTGCTCCAAGTTTTCGGAAGCATGAATGCCCTTGGCATACATAATGGTAATTTCTGGAAGCAACTTCAACTAGGGAGAAATAATTTATAAACAATTGATCATCTGTGTACAGCAGGCTCAGACGTCGAAAGAAGGGGAAACACTCGCTTTCCACATGGCCTCGTACCTGCTCGATGTTATCTGCACGAGAAATGTCTTCGTCGACATGAATCTAAGCTGGCATGTTGCGGAGCTCCATGTTCACGTTTATTTCAGAATACTCTGGGAGACAAGGTATAAAAAACATTACACACTCATCTGCGATGAATTCATCACTCGTATTCATTTTATTATTTTTAAGAAGGAATTCCCAAGATTATCTGCAACAACCAATAAAATGGTAGAAAAGGTAGGCCAATGGTATTTAGATGAACTCTCAACCTATATCAGGGTGTTCGGGGCCACCAGAGCACCACATATCCTACCCACCCACATCCTAGACCATCTCGTTGTGGGAGAAATTTGCATCTTGGCACACCTCAACCCCTTTGCAACTTGTTCACAATGACTTGTGCGGTTCACTTTATTCTCCTTTTTTTTTCTTCGGGTGCAAGTATTTCTTAACTTTCATTGATGACTTTTCCATATGCACTTGCGTTTACCTCCTAAAACTTAAGAGTGAAGTTTTTGACAAATTTTTGGTCTACAAGGTCCTTGTATAAAATCAATCTAAACATCAACTTCAAAGACTAAGAAGAGATAATGTAGGTGAATATGTGAACAATCAATTTACAAGTTACTGCACTGCATAGGACATCCAAGTGCAACACATTGTTCCATATACACCACAACAAAATGGTGTTGTTGAGAGAAATAACCACACATTAAAATAAATGGCTAATTGTATGATCCAATCTAAGGGATTAAGTCTAAAGTATTGGGCAGGGGTTGTTAATTGTGCAAATTACATAGTAAATCACACTCCCACAAAGAATCTTAAAAATATAAAAATGGAATAAGAATGGACTAGAATTAATCCAAATGTAAGTCACTTTCATGTATTTGGTAGTGTAGCATGGGATCACATTCCTGATGAGAAAAGGAAAACATTGCAACATAAAAGTGAGAAGTGTATATTTGTTGGTTATTCTGAAGATGTCAAAGGTTGCATACTTAGTCAACCGCATTGTAATGCAATTATTATTAGAAAATATGTTAAATTTGATGAAAATATCTTGGATTGCAAGCCTAATTCAGTGTTTGTGCCTTCTTCTATTCATAGTCTGGTTTCTTCTTCTTCAGATGATGATAGTGAGGATGAAAATCCACCTTCGCCTACTCACCTTCCTCCAAATGAGTCCATTGAATGTGAACCTGCACCAACCCCACCACTTCCTAGATGGGTTCATTCAACATGAGAAGTAGTTGGTGATCTTGTCGGTGATCCTTTAGATCAACATAATAAATGTTCACAGTTCTAGTGAGTCTCTTCTCTTTTGTCTAAAGTTTCAGAGAATCGTGATCCAGAGACATTTGCAAAAGCTTTAGGTCATACAGAATGGGATACAACAATGAATGAAAAGTATCATTCTTTAAAGGAAAATGATACTTGGGATCTTGTACCTCTTCCAAAAGGAAGAAAACTTGTCATATGTGGGTCTACAAAACTAAGTATGCATCAAATAGAAGTGTTGAAATACACAAGGCTCAGTTAGTTTCCAAAGTTTTTTCCCAAGTTGAAGGAATTGACTATAATGAAACCATTTCCCCTATAGAGAAAATGAATTCCATACACCTTGTTCTAGCCCTTGCAACCTCACATAAATGGGAGTTCCATCAAGTGGATGTCGAATCTTCCTTCTTGCATGGGGATTTGAAAGAATAAATCTACATGGAACAACCTCATGGCTATGTCCAGAATGAATCTAGCCTTGTTTTTCACCTTAAGAAACATCTTTATGGTATTAATCAAGCTCCTTAAGCTTGGTATGCCAAAATGGACATCTTTCTTGAAACTGACTTTTCTAGATGTCATTTTGACCCAATTGTCTATACCAAGAAAGTAGGAATCCATCTCATAATCCTTTTTCTTTATGTTGATGATCTTATCCTCACTAGTAGTGACCCAAAACTTCTAAAACATGTGAAAACCAACCTTAAGAAGAAATTTGAAATGACAAACTTAATATTTTTGCACTATTTCCTTAGCCTCCAATTTTTTCAAACCAAGGAAGGAATTTTTCTTTCCCAGTCTAAGTATTCTTATGACCTTCTTTATCACTTTCACATGGAATATTGTAAACCAACCCCTTCTCCCTTCCAATATGGAGTCAAACTTGTTGCCATCTATACTTCTCCCAAATTTGATGCTACTTTGTACCATTAGTTAGTTGGTATCCTCTTATAATTGACTCATATCCATCCTGATATTTCCTTTGTTGTTGGTCTTGTTTCCCGGTATATGCAAACACCCCATGAAATCCATTGGAAAGTAGATAAAATAATACTTCAATATGTTTGGGGTACATTTCAGTTCAAGATACATAAAATTTCAGGGGGGACTCCTTTATTGGTTGGTTTCACTGATTCAGATTGGGTTGGAAAACCTGATGATCGAAAGTCTACTACAGGTTATTTTTTCAGACTTGGTTCATGGCTTGTCACTTGGGCCTGTAAGAAACAACATGCTATTGGTATTTATTTAGCATAAGCAGGGTACTAAGCAGTGGTTAATACAAGTCAGGAATCCTTGTGGCTTCGACAGATCCTTTTAGAGTTTGGATTCCAACAACAACATCCAACCATCCTTTGGTGTGATAATTAGAGTGCCATCAATCTTTCAAAATATCCAGTTCATCATCAATGTAGAAAACACATCGAGCTACAGATTCACTTCTTCAGAAATCTCATTCATTATCAGGTTATTGAAGTTCTATTATTCCCTATAGAATATCAAGTTGTAGAATTTTTCACAAAGTCTCTTATAGAAGCGAAGTTTCCAAATGTTGATCTATGTTAGGAGTCCAAGAACTTCTCATTAAAGGGGGATAGGTTCTAATTCCTCCTTATTTATCCTATAGTTTCATCTTTGTAAATCCTTCAATCCCATCCCAAGTTGTTCTTAAGGTGGTATGCTAGGATATTTAGACACTTAGGAGTTAGTTAATATCAACTTGGTCTAATGTGTTGTTAGGTAAAAGGGTGTTTCTTAGTGTGTTTCTTTAGTATGCATTAGTATACATTTGTAGTTAGGAAATACGATGATCATGATATGTTCCCGACATAGAGTGATCCAACAGTTCATATTCTCCTCGATCTTAATGGCTACATTGATCCCTAGATTAACACCCAATTGGTCCACAATATCTATTTAAATATCATGGCATGTCATTTACCGATGAACGATTATGAGAAAATATCTTGTAAATCTCTTTGTAATATTTTTCTTTTGCATTAATAAATTGCTTCAAGTGGCCATGTTGGCCGGGGCCATGGATGTTTCCTTGTAGGGGTTTTACCACATGAAAACATCAATGTGTTGATATTTGATCTGATTGTGTGAGTGGTTACTGAAGGTGTTATTCCTTTGTTGGAATACCTATTTTCTTGAAACAATACTGCCAACTTGCATGTGCTGGATAGAGGTTTACTTGATTCAATTGTTCCTATTTTTGGTCTCTTACTACTCCAATTTTTTTCTATTGAATTTTGATGAACATGTGATTCCATATTTGGAGTTGCTTGAATGGATACATTATCACTATGCTTTCACATAGTATTTTTTAATCTAGTATAGGATAGAGTAGAAATAGGAGTAACATGGTGTTTACTTCCATTTCTCCTTATGTAGCATAGATTTTACTTCCATTTCTTCCTGTGTAGTATAGATTTGACCTCCATATATTATTATGTAACATAGATTTTGGTCTTATTTTTGTTTCTTGAATAAAATCCACCATATGTTATTAGGTTTTGTTGGCATTTAGGATGGCTTACTTCAGGTCCAGTTTCTTTTTGCATGAAGTTTTTCTTTTTTTCATTAATGCCTTTCATTTTATTGTCTAACTTGAATCCTGGCTTAGTTTTGGTTTATCTTCATTTTCATGAGAGAACCTTGTACATAATCCTTCTGCAAAGTTTCAAATAGAATATTAATTTGCTTCGGTAGCATTCACCTTAGCATTAACAACTTGACAACAACAATTCAGAAGAACATGATCACGAGCCTATGAAAAGGTATCTTCTATAAAATATCGTACAGTTTGGAGAGGATCATAATTAAAGATTCATGAGATTACAAGTTAATAATTCCATCTCACAACACTGAATCGATTTCCCTTTAGATTTATTGACATTTGATCAGAGGAGAATGCTCAAGGTATTGACTAGATAATCTCTTTACGCATAATCAACAAAGGTGAGTGACAATTACACATGTCCATGGATTCAACTCCATGAGAATAGCCAAAATATCATACTACATCTCACTTAAATCTCTAAACATGGAAACTTAGAATTTCCCATTTCTTTCTTTCCGCTGGTAATGTATTCATTGGGTAACCCAAAGTTGACTCTATTGTCAAATATGGAAAAGAAACTAGTTTGCAAAGATTCTATATTGCAAAGATTCTATATTAGGAAGGATATGAGAAATTTCATAAAAAATACTATTTTAAAAGATAAGCCAAGTTTGTGAAACATGGGCTATACAACGTGCTCCCCATTAACTTACATAAGTGTTACATGTTGTTCTACAATTCCATACTCAGAGAAATTCCAAGAGGAAAAGGGTTACATGAATCCTTTCCCTATTATTGTCCTTAGTGTGTGGTGTGGATACTTACCCTAGTTTCATATATGGAGTCTGTTCAAATCCTACCATACATGATCTATAACTTGATTTCAAAGAGATAAAAATAGAAGAGTTTCTAGCAACAACTTTGCTCTGACCATGTTCAGCTGAAAAACCCCATCAAAATGCATTGATTTAGGGAAACCAATTGATCATCACAGTAAGAGTCACATGCTACTCAAAATAGAACTTCCACTAAATAGAAAATATTCAAGGTAGTTGAATCCACCTTTCTACTGGGATCTTGGCAACGTGAAACTGGTAAGATTCATAATTTGACTTAATGCATTCCGACATGTATGGTTCCTCATTTATTCAAGTATTACCTTTTGGTTTAGTGTTCCATGCCAGTCCATACATAGGATCATGTTCTGGTTTATGTCATGAGATCTCGATGAATGTGTTTTCTAAGATGAAATTATCTTATTCAACCTTGATTTTTAGTCAATTTTTCTATTCGGTTAAACATTTCTGTTTGGAAATGATAAACAGAGAAATTAATATCGATGGCCACTAGTTTTAATGATGATTTATCCTTATGTTTGTTTTACACCCGTGTGTAAACCTCAATCATTGAAGATTCTACTCACATGAAGAGGAAGGAACATTTAAAAAAAAGGCTTCAGAAATTTGACATGATCACGAGACATGACACTTAGACCTATTTTCAGATTCTACTTTCAATTCTCTGCACATTATTGTCTTGAACCATTTCATTTTTGAAAATTTTGGTTAAAATCAATCTTACACCTTGAATGGCTTATCCACATAGGTACAAGTGTACAATTGATATGACATGCCTAGTTTCAAATTTTGATGAGGTGAGCATGGTCATGTTTCAGAATACGTTTAAGAACTTTGAGATTCAGAGTGTGAGCACAGATTCCAAAAGCCTTCAGATATTGCAAGACTAGAGAAAAATTGAAGAAGCACAAAATGAATCTCTTTCCATTCCTTACTCCTTGAATCACAAGGCCATAAAGATGAGTTGAAAAGATTCAAAAAATAAGATGTGAGATACAGTTCTCAACCATCCAAGCACCAATGACCATCTAAAAAAAATGCTATGAGTCCAATCTTAATTCACATGAATTAACCTTTTCAAGGGGATGAAAAAACTAATCGTTGCATTAGGATGCATGCAAATTTTAAATTTGCTTGCAACTATGACATTTTGTTTTCTTTTTCAGGATACTTTTATGGATGATTGTATATATCTGCTCATTATCCACTAAAGGTTTCATTTTTCAATTGTATCAGGATTCTAATATTCTTATCTTTTGATTATGGATGTGATTGTAAAGTTTACTTCATAATGTTCTTCCCTTGAAGGTAATTTATCCTTCCAATTCAAGTTTGAAATCATTTAATGTGTTTGATGATATATATCACCTCCATTTGTCTCATCCAAGAAACACCATGCACATAAAACATGCTTGAATTCGTCTTCATATATTTCCTCACTTAGGAGTTGAATTGAAGGGCTCTATTGAAGATAAATCAAGGATGTTCTGGAGCATTGTGACAACAATCGAACCAGGACCTGATAAAGTGGTTATTCAATGGTTATACTTTCATTTTGGATGGTGAGTAGATCTTATGTAATAGAGGAACCATCCATGCACTAAACAGTTGATCACATGAAAGGTGAATTTTAAAAGTCTAAAGGATGAAAATCAAAATGGATAACTTTATTTAGCCAAGTGTAGAAAATATACAAGGAAAATCCCAATAGCTGGCAGTCACCCTCTATCATCCTAAAGTAAACAAAAATAAAATTACAGAAAGACCACAACCTTCCCCATTCATTGGATGTTGAGGATATACTAAATAAATAGAGAAGGATTAATAAATAAGGCTTGATCAAACTAGAGGACATGCAGATATATATGTTGTGGATATGGAGGCTTGCTAGTAGAAGAGCATGGCATGTGATTCCATTGTAACTCCATTGGGGCTATGGATGCTCACGGGAAGTGGAGAAACACCTGAGGGATAATATATATGCACCTGGTGAAAATATTTTGATATTCCAATTCTATATCATCTCGATGATGAAGATACCAACTTGCATTGTCGACGCAATTTAAGGAAAGAAAATTCATCATCATTTGTCCTCTTATTAAAACAAACGTGCTCCACTAGATGGCATGCAAGCATCACCGATGAAGCCACCATGATGAAATATTCTAGGTATTTGTTGCACACTTATTCCAGAATGACCCTGAAAGATAAGGACACAAGCCTCTGCGTTTTATGCTCATAAGTTAGGGCAGACTGGTAGATATTTTGGCTTCGTTTAGTGTGTCGCCAATTGTTGAGGTCTCAACAAATCCCCCAATGATCTGTGATCTTTTCGTCAGGTGACTTATTAAAGAATCGTATTAAATGAGCATAAACAAAAGTACACCATAAAGAAGGAAACACTCAAAAGGAAATAGATATAATCATGCAATATGAACACAAAGAACTTGATAATGGAGTTCATCCCTGGTGGACTATGTCTCCGAGTCCTGCTCTCAAATGGGTAGGTCTTTTTATTAACTCCACAAAAGAATTGGGCAAAATATATAAGTATACCTCATTCTGGAGCTAAGCTACAAAATCTTTTCTCAGATCAAAAAACTAACACCACCACTGTGTTCGTGGTGTCATTTTACCTAAAAATGACTATCTCCATGCCTTGATCTGAGTCAGACACTTTTTGGTCCAAGAGGTACCCTTGCCTCAGTTTGCATGCCACTGCTCCTACAACAAATCACTGGACTATCTCGAATTCCATGCCAAAATCTCAAAAATCATTCCCAATACCATATCGTATAGACACGCTTGGTTTGCCCCTTCTCTGTGCTCTTATGTGTTTCGAATGCATTGTCTAAGCCCCTTTTAATACAATTTTCTGGGCAGTTATGTAATATGTGCAATGGTTGGTGTGTTGGTTAAAGTGGATAAATTTAGGGCGCGGTTAGGCAGAGGTCCTGCGGTCAAATCCCATGGGCCTCCCCTTTTATACATATGGCTATAAAAAAGGTGCACTCTGCTAAATATTGTATTGGACCACTTAAATGGCGGAATGGATTATTAACTAGCAGAGAATATGGCAGGTGCACCATAATGACGGATACCTTTGCTATTTTTAGCAGTCGGTTGGATAACCCCTAAAATGGAGGAAACACCACCATATTTGGCGGTGTTTCTAATATATATTTTTTTTCAATTTTTGGTCACGGAGTGTCATTGTGCATTTCAGGAGTGCCACGTGGTGCCTCCCTATTGGGCCACGTGGAATCCATTGATTTTCCCACCTGTGCATGATGACATCACCTCGAACACATGGCACCTTCTGGGTGGTGCCATGTGGCGTCACCTGGGGGTGCCACATGGCACTTTTTTACTGGTCCACGTGGTGCCCTAAAAATTCTGAATTTGAGTGACACATGGCAACCTCTGGTGCTTCCACGTGGCATGCTGACATCATCATGACACATGTCACCCTTTGCGCTTGCCTCATAGGCTGTATGGACAATGATGTCATCCATACTAATACTGACGTCAGCAGCATGGATGTTGACTCATCCCTGCTGACTGGGCTAGGTTGACCAAAACTTTGACCGCTTATATCTTTTGTTTCATAACTCCGTTCGACGAACCGTTTGCACCGTTAGAAATATTGAGACGCACTCTTCGTGATCACGCTGTTTTGACTGAGTTTTGGGAACTTTGAATCTTTTCTCTTTTGATGTCTGCTAAATCCATTCTGAGCATTATGATTTGCTTCTATGCATTCTGAGTTGTTCTTAGCCTTCTCCGGATCCTGTTTGGATCACGCCTTCCCACTAAGAGCTTTTTGGACCACAAAAATCTTTCATTAATCAAATGGTAAGTGAGGGATAATTTCCCTCACCTTATCCTTCTCAATCCACTTTTCCTTGCTTGGATGTCTTCCCTTTAAGCCTACTCAAAGATAATCAACATCACCCCTGTGTGAAGTCCTCGTCCTTCTTTCCAAGATGATATATTCATGTAACTCATCCAAGTGCTCAGGTGAAAAATCATTAAATGAAGGTATTGAAACTTCTGTTGGGTATGTGTTATATTCTTTGCATGAGTAGTAGTGTCTGAGCGCTTGCGCCAGGTGCGCAGGGGGGTAAGAGGGGGGGTGCAGGGGGGTGGAGCCCCCCGCGCGGGGGTTCGGGGGCAGCGCCCCCGAAAATTTTTTTTTGGGCCGATATATTTTCGCCGGTTTCGAGCCGACATATTTCCGGGACCACATGATATTAGGTGGTTTTCGGCACATGGTTTTTGCCGATGGTTTTCTATTTCCGGTTAAGGAATTAGGGTTTTGGACTAATCCAGGTCATTGGGTTAGGGTTTTGGATGCCGCTGGCTCCTATATGTATATTGTATTGTAAACAATGTAACACAATGTGTATCAATATAATATATGCTGGTTTTCCCGGTTTGGATTTCCAGGTGAAAAATCTCTATGTAATGTTTGTATTTGCCATTGTATCTTTTCTGTTCTTTTCTGAATATCAGTTTGCAGTAGATATTGTACAAGGTTAGAATTTACAACTTCCTCATCCTGATCCATGATCATGGGAGGCTAAAAAAGTTTCAAGTTCTCTACGTTCACAACTGAATATGTATGCATATAAGGTGGAAGATCTAAATAAAAAGAATTAGTGCCTCTTTTCTCCAAAATAGTGAAGAGTCCATATCGGATGGGCTTGAGTTTCTTTCCTTCACCCTTCAATTGTTCCTTACTGATGTGAAGCCATACCCGGTCTCCAACCTGGAACTGATGATCAACCATGTGCTTATCATGTCGAGCTTTATACTGTGCTTGAATCTTCTCAAATTGTTCCCTGAATGCCTGGTGTATCTTTTGAATCCTCTGGATGAACTTGCGGGCTCTGTCCTCTGTTCGTTCTTCATTCACATCAACATCTCTCCCATACATAAAGTCCAAAGGAACCTTTGGTAGGTACCCAAAACATGTCTTAAAAGGTGAAATCTGAGTGGACGAATGTAAAGCTCGGTTATAAGCATGATGTACATAGGGTATCTATTCATCCCATAACTTAGGATGCTTGTTGCAATAGCCTTGAAGCAAAAATACCACTATTATGTTTACCACCTATGTCTATCCGTCGGTCTGTGGATGAAAAGAAGTGCTCCTCTTCAATTTGGTGTCCATCATTCTCCACAATCTATTCCAAAAATCCCCAAGGAATCAACTATCTTGATCCGAGAAAATGGACGTGGGTAACCAAAAGTGAAACCAAACATGCTGAAATAAGAGATTAGCAGTCTACTCAGCAATGATCTTCTTTTTACATGGCATCAAGATACACATCTTGCTGAACCTATCCACTATGACATACAAATAATAATGACCCCCTTGTTGATATTATGGTAGCTGCGGGAGGTATTTACCTCCACGTGTAAACCTGACAAGGATAGAATACTCCGGGAAGTAAGAAGAAACCCCAATGAGTTGGATAATAACCCTAGAAGACTTGTTGTCTCAATAAGATAATTTATATTAGGTTATTAGCCTCCAAGAGAAGAATTCAGCCCGAAGAAATAATAATATATTGAACAGACAGATACCCAGAATAAGAAGTCAGCCCAAGCAGTTAGCTAGGAATACTATAAATACAGGGTGCCAGTCTCTCATTTGGCACAATCTCAGCAGTTTCAGAGAGCCAGTTTTGCGCAGTGCAGTTGCAGTATTGTGCACAAGTTTGGAGGAGAGCTGCTGGTGCAGCTGCTGCAGCTACCAATTACGTTTTGTCTTGTACTATCTCTTCGCTAGGGTTTGGAACATCTGATCAGCCTTTGTTGATGCGCTATCCTTGGGGAAATGTGCGCTACCCTTTGTTTGGCTATCTAGCCTAGGGTTTGCTTCCAGAGTGATTCTTTGTCAAGGTTAAGGTTCTTGGAGGGTGGCTTCGGCCTATGGTTGGGTGACAAGGGTATTGTCAATGGTAAAACGAGCACACATATTTCATATTCTAACAGGTTATGGGCCTACACCTCCTTCATTAAGTCTAAACACTGGAAGGAAACATAACTGCTAGGATATTGAGCTCACTGAGGAACTACCGCTAGGGTTACTAGTAGAAGCATCTTCCAAGACACTGTTGCTAGGGTTACTAGCAGGAGTAGTTGCAGAAATCTTAATCCTCTTGTTGAGGCACCTTAGGTGAATGGATTGACCTAATCTATGGATAGATCAGTGCACTATAGCCTAGCGCATCTCCTGATACTCTCAGCAAGCCAAGACATGAAGTTTGAGTTTATGGTCAAATCTAGGGTTTGACCAAGTCAAACCAACCATGACTTATTCTATGAAGTCAGAGAACAAGTTAAATGGAGCCTCTAACTTTAGAGTGTTGAAGACAAGAATTGACCTCATCCTTTCCAAGAATAAAGTGTTGGATATTGTAAAAGGAAAGATCGTGAAGCCAGAGTTTGAAGAAGGAAAAGAGAAGGAACCGCAGAACGTTGCAACTATGGAGAAGTTCAAAGACAGTGATATAAATGCTATGAGTATCATAGTGGAATCTATAAAAGACCACTTGATACCCTACATATCCCATCTTGACTCATCGAAGAAGATGTACGATGCCCTAACAAATCTCTTCTCAGTCAGAAACATTGGATAAGTAATGAGTCTGAAGAATGAGCTCCATGACATGAAGAAGAATGGTGACGATAGAATAACATAATACGTTGTGAGAATATCTCAGTTAAGATATCAACTACAATCTATTGAAGAGATCATCTAAGAGAAGGAGTTGGTAAACATAATACTCAATGGTCTTCCCAAGATGTGGGATGCATTTGCCGCAAGCATGAACACAAGAAAGGAGTATCTGACATTTGAATAACTTTGGACTTGCTTTGCTCAAGAAGAATCAAGGATCAGTGAAAAAGAGAAACCCCAAAAGAAGTATGATGATCAAGCCTTCACAACAAGATTCAAGAACTTCAGGAACAAAAGGAAGTTTGGTTCAAGGGGGAAGCCACATCAAGAAAAAAGACATATCAGAAGTACAATGCTTCAACTGTCAAAAGTATGCTCACTACAAGAATCATTGTCCCGAGCTAAATAAAAGGAAGGAGAAACACGAAGCATCAATTTCCAAAGAAAAGGAACCTACGAAGAAGACTAAGCAGGATGGAAGAGACTTCTTCTTCTAAAGGTAACAAAACTCTTCTTATTTCTTGTACATATCTTGTTTGCATCGTCTCTATACATATCTTGTATATCTGTCTCTTGGAAGATAATGTGTTACAAGAAGAACTATACCTATTGAAGAAAAATAAGATAAGAATGGATATCATTAGATAATACACATGAAAGGATGAAATACAAATCATGTGGAAGCTATTGCAATATAAGCCGAATCAATCATGAAGAGACTTAGATGAAGCAAGGATAGAAAGAAGTCAACAATCAAGAGGAAATTGGAAAAATACTTATGACGTTTTGTAGAAGACAACAAGACGAAAGCATGGACTTTGTTAGACAAGAGAGCCAATTATATATTGCATAAGACAATAAGGATGTAGATGGAAGAGTGGAGTCTGTTAGACGGAGGGAGCCAATTATATACACTCATACATGAAGCAAGGATTAGGAGGGAGATAATCCTGTGATCCATAGAAGATGATGAAGTATATATCCGTGATAGAAGCCATGAAAGACAGTATGTATCCATTTCAAAATTAGAAGAAGTCTTCTTCGAAGAGAAGCTTTAAAGTATCCCTGGTTGTTCATCCACATCCGTGATCATAAATATAATCTTTGGGTCATGGAATATATTCCATGGACCCAAGAGCTAAACACAAGGAATAACATGAAGATTCAAAGAAAGAAAGAGAAGCCAGAACAACCAATCATTGTATCAAGAATCACAAGATTGTCAGCCTGATATAAACTCAATAAAAGCAATCAAGTAGAGGAACTAAAAGTTGTGATGAAGAACAGTGTACGAAATACTTATGAATGCGAGATCTAGAACTAGAGGTTCTCCCAGATGTAGGGAGAAGACTATG
This sequence comes from Picea engelmannii, assembly GCA_009831015.1. Taxonomy (NCBI): domain Eukaryota; kingdom Viridiplantae; phylum Streptophyta; class Pinopsida; order Pinales; family Pinaceae; genus Picea; species Picea engelmannii. The sequence goes on from ML780799.1 coordinate 646,136, forward strand.
ATGATTATTTGTTCCAGTAAACTAGACTTATCTCTACATGAGTCATTATATCATCTGCAACATCCATAAGTTGGAGTTCTACATCAGATGAATACAAAGAACACTCTCCAGAGAAATTGAATAAAGAGCGTATGAAGAAGCAATCTCAAGACTTTGAGGCATACCAGAAAGAGACCCTTGTATGCAGATAGAAGAAGATAACTTGGTGAAGAACCTCCAGTGTACAACAGAAGTGTGGTGAAAAATTCCTATAACATCAAGATGATTACTCAGTAGATCAGATCTCATGATAACAGAAGAAGTGCCACATGGATATGTTCTAGTTTTCCAACAATGATATACTCTATTGTTCAGAGCTAAATGAAGCCTTCATAGAAAATAAATGTTCCAGACTAAAGTACATTTGAAATCAAGAATTACATTATCCGTGATGAAGTCCATAAATGAGAAAGGGATTCTCCAATACATATCTCCACAGATGAGCAAATAAGCAGACATTTTGGTAAAAGATGAAAGAGTTTTCATACTCAAGCTGGAGCTCATGGAGACGACTTCCTTATTGAAAAAGGAAGAGATGACTCCCAGGTTGGGAGGGAGCATTGTAAATATTATTGAAGACATTCATTGAAAAATAGTCCACCTTGGACAGATTCTTTCCTGTTTGGAAAGTGGATTGAGTTTTTTGATAGACAACGATTTCCCATTGTGGTTAACATGGGAAATGGTCCAGATTGCTGATGTATCATAGACAACGACTTCCCATTATGGTTAACATGGGGAGTGGTCTAGGGTAGTCTCTCTTCTTGAGGGTTACTCAAGAAGACTAGCCCACCTCACCGAACAACTATTTCTCATTGTGATTAACATGAGGAATGGTCCGTTTTGGAGGTTGATACAGGACAATCTTTTCCTCTTGTGGTTAACAGAGAAAATGGTCTGGACAATCATTCCTTAGGGTTTGTACATTCTCTCGAGGGTGCACTTTGATTAGTGTAGGAGGAATGGCCCAGGGTGGGGAATGGTCCAAGCTCAGCAATCAGGGACCGACATTCCTTAGGGTTTGTACATTCTCTCCAGGGTGCACTTTGATTAGTGTAGGAGGAATGGCCTAGGGTGAGGAATGGTCCAGGCTCAGAAATCAGAAACAATCATTATTCCTTGTTTGATAAGAATAGGGAAGATAGGCCATTGTTGGTGTTCTACACTGAGGGTAGATATTCTTTTAGATCTCACAGATGTGAGTGAAAGATTGGCCCAGATGATTCGGTTTATATCATAACATTGTTTCTGTGCAGGTTGCGATCAGATGTTTGTTATGAAGACTGTATGCCAGTAGATGTATACTACTGTGGTGGATATGTTCCACTGTTCGTGACTATACATTGTTGATCAAGTACTTGTGTGTTACTTGGTGTGGTAGTGTACCACTGGATTGTAGTTATGTACTACTATGGATAGACACAGTTGTGTTATATTTTGTTCTAATTGCCTTGAAGACTATCAATAGTTTATTGGAAATAATTATCAGCCAGATGAATGATGAACAAAGATTTTCCAGACGGAAAATGGTTCAGAACATTTACTCTTCTAGATTAGAAGAATGGCTCTTGTATCACTCTGTGGAGTGAGCATCATGTCTGATTACTCATATAGAGTATGGTTTCGAGAGATGATGCAGCTAATGATGATGATGGTGCTCATGATCTAGTCATGATCTAGTCTATATAACTATGTTGATGCTACCGGGTGAATGGTATGTTTTGTGCTCAAGACCATTACCTGTAATACCTCCCTAGCTAGGAGGGAGTGTTGATATTATGGTAGCTGTGGGAGGTATTTACCTCCACGTGTAAACCTGACAAGGATAGAATAATCCGAGAAGCAAGAAGAAACCCTAATGAGTTGGCTAATAACCCTAGAAGACTTGTTGTCTCAAGAAGATAATTTATATTAGGTTATTAGCATCCAAGAGAAGAAGTCGGCCAAAAGAAATAATAATATATTGAACAGATAGATACCCAGAATAAGAAGTCGGCCCAAGAAATTAGCCAGGAATACTATAAATATAGGGCGCCAGTCTCTCATTTGACACAATCTCAGCAGTTGCAGAGAGCCAGTTCTATGCATTGCAGTTACAATCTTGTGCGCAGGTTTGGAGGAGAGATGCTGGCACAAATGATGCAACTAGCAATTACGTTTTGGCTTGGACTATCTCTTGGCTAGGGTTTGGAACATCTGATCAGCCTTTGTTGATGCCTTATCCTTGGGGAAAGGTGTGCTACCCTTTGTTTGGCTATCTAGCCTAGGGTTTGCTTCCAGAGTGATTCTTTGTCAAGGTTAAGGTGCTCAGAGGGTGGCTTCGGCCTATTGTTGGGTGACAAGGGTATTTTCAATGGTAAAATGAGCACACATCTTTCATATTCTAACACCCCTTTGGTCATTGGAAAACCCCCTACAAAATCCATGGAAATACTTTCCCATGGATGGGATGGAATAGGAAGTGGTGAGTATAGCCCCAATTTTCTATTAGTGGGCTTACAAGTAGAACCCATCACACACCCCTTTACATATTTAGTTACAATTGCTTTCATTTGAGGCCAATAACAAAACCTATGAAAATGAGCCATAGTTTTTCCTACCCCAAAATTCCCCGATACAAGAGAAGTATGAGAATCTCATATTACATGGACTCATTCACTTGTAGGAATACATAGCTTCCCAAGATGATAGAGTAACTTTCCCTACATACAATAGTTATCTACCTATGCACCATGGGTTAGCTTCTCATATACTTCTTTAAAATATTCATCGATGGCATATTGTTTTACATAGCTATCATGAGATAAAGAAGTATTGTTCAAAATAATAGAAACAACAATAGGAGGTTTAGAAATCATATCGTCTACCTTGTTACTTGTATCCTTCGTGTACTTGATTACCAAATGAAATTGTTGTAGAAAACCTATCCATCTGTAGTGTTGAGATTGTTGTAGTTTGGTCTGTGCTTGAAGATATTGTAAGTGCTGGTAATCTGTATGTATAATTGTTTCCTTCCCTAACAAGTAATGCTTCCATTTCTTTATGCTTTGAACTAATGCATACAAATATTTATCATATGTAGGATAATTAACAACAACTTGGTTAAAACTCTCAGAGTGGTAACATATAGGCTTACGATATTGCATAAATACTGCACCCATCACGTATCTGCTGGCATCTGTCTCAATCTCGAACAACTATTGAAGATTCGACAGTGCTAATACTGGTGCGGTACTGTTCTTCTCCTTCAAAATATTGAAAGATTTTTGTTGCTTTCCTTCCCACTGAAAAGTGTTCTTCACACTGGTTAAGGCATGCAAAGGAGCTTCCATACAAGAGAACTTGGGAATGAATCTCCTCCAATACTGGACTGCACCCAAGAAGATTCAGACTTCGGTTACACTTTTTGGCTCAGGCCACTTCACAATTACTTCAATTTTGGAAGGATCAATCTTCGATTGTCTTCCTCCCATGATATGACCTAAGTATACAAGTGCAGTATTTCCAAATTCACATTTCGACATTTTCACATACAACTTTTCCCTTTGCAAAGTATCCAATACTTTATTTACATGCGTTACATGTTCATCCCAAGTCCCGTTGAAAACAAGAATGTCGTCTAAATATACAATCACAAAGTCATCCAGGAAAGGCCTGAATACATCATTCATCACATGCATGAAAGTTGTCGGAGCATTGCAAAGCCCAAACATAATAATTTACTACTCAAACAATCCTTGTTTGGTTTTAAAGGCAGTCTTCCATGCATCCTGTTCTGCAACCCTGATTTGATGATATCCACTACGCAAATCAAACTTAGTGAAATAAACAAAATTCTTCAACTGATTAATTAAATCATCTATGCGAGGAAGAGGGTATCGATTTTTCACCATGATTTTATTTAAATCCTGATAATCGACACACATTCTCCATGTGCCATATTTCTTTGGCACCATCACGATTGGAGAACCAAAAGTATATGAACTAGGCCTAATGACCCCTTGATCCAATAATCCCTGTACCTTCTTCTTGATCTCTGTCATCTCCAAAATTGACATCCTGTACATGCCCATATTAGGAAGAGGAGAATCCTGCTAAATATGTATCTCATGTTGGATTTCCCTCTTAGGAGGTAATCCATCTGGTTCCTGAAAAATATCATCATACATAGAAACAATATCAAATAATTCCTTTTTATGAGATGGATCACATCCTTGGAAAGCGTCGGTTGTCCTGACATATTTCTCTTTGACGACCATGGGTACATATCTCTTATTAGTGGTTATGAGTCTTTTCATTTGACCTGCACTAACATGCATCATATTTACCCTCGTGTTATGAGCTCTAACAATATATTCCACTCCCACTTTATTAAGGTGGTATTTGTTCTCATGACGAAAGAAGATTTCTTTTCTATCATAAAGATAAGGACTCCCCAACACTATTCCACATATATCAAGCAGTACAACATCCAAATCCACTTCATCAATCAACTTCGAAGCAATAACAAATCTGACCCTACATTTTTTGGTGACATTAAGTTTTTCTTTATCACATACCCAACCAAGAGGGTAAGGATTTGGACGTGGTTTCGTTACAAGACCCATCTTCTTGACAAGTGCTTCAGATATTAAGTTTACTTGGGAACCTAGATCAAATAATGTATCTATCTTAGTATGATTACATACAACTCATATATGAAATAATTCATTCCTCTTTCGTTCATCAATATGATATTCATCATTGGAACTTGAACTAGCATGAAGAGAATATTTAACTTGTACTCTATCCGCTATGATATTTCCTTCATCTCCTGATTTGGAACCAAGATCTTGCTGCATTGTAGCAACAATCTTTGTCTTCCCCTTTCCACCGAACTTTTTCGGTTTCTTTTCCAGATGTAGTTTCCAACAATGTTCTTCATCGTGACCTCTCCTCTTTCAATGAGTGCAAGACGATTTTCCTCCTTCTCTCGTTATTGTAGCAGTCTTCGTGTCCTTTCTTTTGAACTTATTCAAAGTCTTTTGTGGGAAATTGGAAGTTTTCTTCATGGGATCTTCTTGAACATGTTTCCTCCTGTTCTCAAGGTGAGTGTATTCCACACAAACTTCATCAAGACTAGTGGGGTTAAACAAGAGAAAAGTATGACGAATATAACTTTGAAGTGTGCCAATATACTTCATTAAAGTTTCATAAGAATCCAAAGGAATGTTCAATGCTAGAGATTTCTTCCTAAATTCTTTTGTGAAACTTTGTACAGTCTGACCTTTACTATGCCTCAAAATTTTCCATTCCATCATTACTTTATGCAAATACCCTAATGGATAGAACTTCTTCCTTATCTCTGTTTTAAATTTCGACCATGAGGAAATAAGCTTACCACACTTACTTATGTCCTGTAGCTTGATCTCCCACCATACAAGAGTGGTGCCTACCAACTGAAGAGAAGCCAGTTGCACTTTAACTTCCTCTTCATTAATATGTTGAACACAACATTATAATTCAACCTATTGGATCCAATTGTCTAACTTTTCAGGATTAGCATCTCCATTAAACATAGGTAAAGAAAACTTTAAATCAAGCTTTAATAATGGTTTCTTAAAAGAGGATTTATGGTTAGAATGCTGAGAGTGATAAGAATGCTCAGGGGAAGAAGAACTAGAACTTGAAGTCGAAGATGAGGGCTCAGGAGGATCTCCTCTAGCCCCTTGGTTTACTGAAGCATCATCATCTGGTGGTGCTTCCTTTTTCTTCCCTTTCTTCTTCATCCTCTTCTAGTAATCTCCATACATTCATTCGACCATTTCCGACATGTAATAAAAGACCATTTGAAAGTTTTTCTCATGTTCATCACGCTTATCCTCTTCTTCTATCTTATTCCTTTGGGATGCATGACCAGCTTTGGGATTGAATGTCTTAAGAGATCCTTCACCCTGCTTATGATTGTCCCTAGTAAGCATTCATACTCAACAATTCAAGTCAAATATGGCTACTCTGATACCAACATGATCCAAGATCTTTTCGCCAGGTGACTTATTAAAGAATCATATTAAATGAGCATAAACAAAAGAGGAAAAACTCAAAAGGAAAGAGACTTAATCATGCAATATGAACACAAAGAACTTGATAAAAGAGGTCGTCCCTGGTGGACTACGTCTCTAGGTCCTTCTCTCAAATGGGTAGGTCTTTTTATTAACTCCATAAAAGAATTAGGCAAAATACATAAGTATACCTCATTCTAGAGTTAAGCTACAAAATATTTGCTCAGATCAGAAAACTAACACCACCACTACATTTGTGGCGTCATTTTACCTAAAAATGACTATCTCCACGCCTCGATCTGAGTCAGACACTTTTTGGCCCAAGAGGCATCCTTGCCTCGGTTTGCGTGCCACTGCTCCTGCAATAAATGATTGGACTGTCTCAAATTCCATGAAAAAATCTCTAAAATCATGCCCAATTCTGTATCGTACAGACGCACTTGGTCTTCCCCTTTTGCGTGCTCGTGTGTGTTTTGAATGCACTGACTAAGCCCCCTTTTATACAATTTTCCGGGTAGTGATGTAATAAGTGCAGTGGTTGGCATGTTGGTTAAAGTGGCTGAATTTAGGGCACGGTTAGGCGGAGGTCCTGGGGTCGAATCCCATGGGCCTCCCCTTTTATACATATGGTTATAAAAAAGGCACGCTCTGCTAAATATAACAGGCGACCACTTAATGGTGGAATGGATTATTAACTGGTGGAGAATATGGCAGGTGTGCCATATTGGTGGATCCCTTTGCTATTTTTGGCGGTCGGTTGGATAAACCCTAAAATGGTGGAAACGCCGCCATATTTGGGGGTGTTTCTAATATATATAGTTTTTTCAATTTTTGGTCACAGAGTGTCACTGTGCATTTTGGGGGTGCCACGTGGTGCCTCCCTATTGGGCCACGTGGCATCCATTGATTTCCCCACCCGTGCATGATGGCGTCACCTTGGACACATGGCACCTTTTGGGTGGTGCCATGTGGCATCACCTGGTGTTCCACATGGCACTTTTTTACTAGTCCACGTGGCACCCTAAAAAGTCTGAATTTGAGTGACACGTGGCAGCCTCAAGTGCTGCCACATGGCATGATGACATCATCATGACACATGTCACCCTCTATGCTTGCCATGTAGGATGTATAGATACTGATGTCATCCATATTGATGCTGACGTCAGCAGTACGAGTGTTGAATCATCCCTACTGATTGGGCTAGGTTGACCAAAACTTTGACTGCTTATATCTTTTGTTCCGTAACTCCGTTTGATGAGCCGTTTTCATCGTTAGAAATTTTGCGACGTGCTCTTCGTGATCATGCTATTTTCACTGAGTTTTGAGAACTTTGATTTATTTCCCTTTTGTTGTCTGCTGAAGCCATTCTAAGCGTTCTGATTTGCTTCTGTGCATTCTAAGTTGTTCTTAGACTTCTCTGGATCCTTTTTGGATCACCCAAGCTAGTGGGATTGGAGCCCATTCTAAAATTATTTCAACTTTAATACTTTGATCATTGTGCCCATTACTCAAGTTCTTTTGAATTTTAATGGTTAAGCATTTCCTTTTGACTAGATGACTGATATTTGATTACCTATTGATTTTTATCTTTTTCATGCTGAGTTCTTGATTGAGTATGATAACAATCATGGTGAGTGTGTTTGTGTTGTTATTAGTGTTCATTACACATATTGTAAGGCCTGCGGCACGAATATTGGGCGTGCACACTTCCACGATAGAATAAAACAAAGGAAATCGAGCAGGCATGACGCTTGGCGAGAATGAGGAGATAAAAGTATTCATATAGGGGAGAGTTGGGGTTCCTTGGGTGCACGACATGCCAAGGGGAGACTCCACCCAAGGTCCCTTGTGACACAAGTCAAATGACAAACAATTTGATGAAGGATTGAGGTCATGAATTGGGAACTCCACCAATGAAGGAAAATTAGGCAAGTTGTCTCAGCTCACCTAAGGGGCACGTGCACCCAATATGATGAGTCAATTAGAAAGATCGGTGGGTCAGACAACTGATGAAAAAAATAGTTCAGTGGGTTGACTTGGCAAGCCTCCAAAACACACCCACATGAGAAGTCAGGCCAGCCTTGCGAAGGGGTGCAACTTGGTGAATCGACAAGTCAGCTCACCCATGGGAAAATAGATGTGATAGATGGGTTCCTATAAAGGAAAGAGGGTGCACAACCAAGAGGGAATATTGGAAGAAAAATGAGAGAAATAAGATCTCTGTGGTTCTGAGATAGATGAAGAAGGGAGAGATCCCTCAAGGCACCAAGTCACTCAACATTGGAAGACTTGTGCTACCTTGAGGAGGATTTGATGGACATAGTTGGGCGAGCTTCTTTTGCGATTATTTTGGTGAAGTTTGGAAAGCATAGGTTTGTTGGAGGCATGTGTGAGGTAGAATCAAAATCCGTGAAGTCTGCAGAAACAGAGAGACAACAATTATGTGGTCGTGGGCATGTCTGAGTTTCATTGTAGGTGGTCGTGGAGACAGTTTCGATAGAGATTCTTGGTGTGAAGAATATATTCTTGAGTTTCTTGGTGAGGTGAGGAGAGTCGTGTGACTCACTAAATTTGTAAACTAAGTTGGTAGTGCTCATATTGTAACTATTTTGAAATAACAAATACTTAGTCGAATGTAAGGCACATTTTGTGCCACTCACACTATATCTGTGTTTCTTTCTTTTTTCCCACTAGTGTTCTCTTGGCTTCTCATGTTCATGGATGTATGCTTAAATATGACTAAGTGTTAAAGTTGTTAACAAATGTCTAAATATACAAGAGTAGCACTAGAGTAGGAGTGTGACTCATCAATAGCCTAGAATGGAGTATTGGTATGCTCTAGGTGAAGAGACATAGTTGGGACAAAGTATCCTTGGTGTTGTCGAGAATGCAAGTGAGAAACGCCATGATGTTGCCCGCCCTCAAGAGGTGAATTATCACAAGATACAGTGTGGGGACATGATAGATGGTATCAAATCTGATTCATTGCAGATTTTGGAGAAGGGTTAGGGATCTCTTCACCACTATCTCGAAAATAGATGGTATCATAGATTATTTGTATCTTCACCAATACTATAGTAAAAATAGTTGTGGGAGGGGTGCACTTGTTGAGAATAAAGGTTGTTGAAAATTTGGTTTGGTGGGAACGTTCAAAGACTTGGTGAACCATTCAGTGGAGCGAACTTGTTCATTTCAACCTATGCATTAGACTTACGATAGAGGTTCAGTTAACGATGTGGTGGAGAGGTTGGCCTAGGAACAAATCTTTTATAGAGCAAGAGTAGAATTTTTGGTAAGAGAAAGCACTTGGATAGGGTGGGTGATTGAAAAATCCATCGTAGATTTCATCACATAAGTTGTCACAGACTTGATCTCAAAGGAAGTTTGAGTGCAAACTTGGTTGGTTTGATTCATGATGGAAGTCAATGTTGGACATGTTGTGCACACCTTGAGAGACTAGTTATAGAGTTCGTTGGTTGAATGGAGAACTTGGGAAAGGTATATGAATGCAATATATATTGCATGACTTGTCCATGATCTAGCCACATAAGTGATCACATAAGCGTAACACAAAGGGTGACCGTAGAAGTTATCATGAATGGGAGAAATTCTAGGTTGCAGCAAGGTGAAGCAATTGGGTGCAGTGGAAAACTTGGGTTGACCTAGAGCAGATTCATAGTAGTTAGTTTGTTGGGCATGTTTCCATCATGACGTCTTTGTGTCATGCATCACCGAGAACAATAGTTGAGTTGAACTAGGTTGTTGGACGATGGGTGACCACAACCTTCAAATGAGGCGAATCTTCACAGAGTTACAACGGTTAGTTAGCATCAATATGACTTGACCATCAGGTGGTGGATGCATGGTTCCTTGAAGCAAGAGCAGTCAATATGTGAATATGGGAAGGCATTGGAGATGCGTTAAGTCGATTGCATGAGAATTTTTGGACTTAGATGGATTTCTAAAGTGGATGGATGGAATCAACCTTGTATTGTAGAAAAGGTCTTGAATATTCATGTAGTTGCAAACGGTGGTTGAGGGGATTTCATGAAAAGAGTCGGTTTCTTGGGAAAGAAGAGGTCCAAGACAACATACTTAGAACATCGTTGCAACAAATGATGTTGTTGGAAAGGTACGGTTGGTTTCTTTTTCTTGCATTTCCTAAGTGATTCATTGTGTTCTTTGGAGGGAAATCGAATGACTTGGTGGTTCAAGCACTATCTGTTTCCGTAGTGAAAACCAACATATTTGAGGGTGACTCAAGTGGTGTATATTTGAAGAATTTTTGTAGTAGTTTGGGACGTCTTGGTTGGGTGAATGTGCAGAGATATTGGGTGACCCAATTGGATGATTCCTATGGTAGAATTAGGAATATTTGGATGCATTCATGGAGGTAGCTTGGGGAAGTTGCCTAACTCTTTGATGAGGTGCATTGTACAGGTCACTATAGTGAATTATGTAAGTTTTGAGTTTGAGAGGATGCGTGAGGCACCCTGGTGTTTGGTGCCTTAGCCAAATTAATTGGTTCATGCAATGACTTGACAGTCATAATGAAAATTCCAAAGTTTGAATGCATGCAGCAGGTGCAAGGCATTTTTTTTCCAAGAGATAGACGAGGTCAACAAAGGAGTTGAACAAGAATTTTTGGAAGTCAACCTAAATGGGTAGAATATGGTCCAAGTGACTTGGGTGGTGTTCACTCAACTTTGGTATGAGACATTGGATGAGGTAGAACACAGCTTGGTGACTTGAGGATGATTTTGCGATGACTCAGAGATATGACAGGGTCATTGGTTGGATTTGGCAGAAGTATTGGTGTGAAAATGCCTAAGGCATGGAAGTTCTTTGAGGTGACTCACTCTACTTTGAGCACTTTGGACAATTCATTGGGATGTTTGAGGAGTGGATTCATGTTGGCCACACTCATCATAAACGTTGAGTTGTGGAGAGGTCACTTGATGGAAGGAGGTCAGTTGAGGACTTGCCTTTGTTTGGAGGATTGTACGGACATGCATAATGTAGCAGGAATATATTACTTGGTCATGAGAATTTCTCTTGATTTGGGGTAGCATGGTTGAGGGTGAAGTCGAACCATTCCAAGGCATAGATATGTAGAAGTAGTAGTATGGATGAGTGATGAAATAGTGGGGCAAAGGTAGTCTGGATGTGCAGTTCATAGTGTAGAATATTAGTTAACTATGCCATGAGGTGGACAATGGAGTCAAGTTGCTGCAAAAGACTTTTTTTCAGGGTGAATTCATAGTGCATAAAGGTGAGGGAAGACATTTCCTTGGTTTGATATCATTGCATAGATGGAATGAATTGCGAAAGGAATTTAGAGTATGAATGTGTCAATAGGTTTGAAGTGTATCACTTAGACATTACATAAGATCTCTTTGAAAAAGATCAGACGATGGAAACAACGATGAGGTTAGGATGGATACTTGCGTTAGTATTTGGAGTTGAATAAACTGATAGAGATTCATACATAAAATACTAAGTTCAAGTTTTGGGTTTCACATTTCAAGAAATGGACGTGACAGTTGGAATAGCTACCCAACTAGTGTAGGACTTGAGGCTAGCATTATGCAGAGATGTGACAAAGTTTGGTTGAAGTACGGGTGTATCATGAAGTTCACAGGAGTTCAACACTTAGAAATTTTTGAGGTTTTGGTTGAGGTTGCTGCAGCAGTTGAGGTGACAACAACAACAAAACAGAGAGTGATCGTCGTAGCTGGCAGAGGCAGCTTAGAAATTGTGAATAGATTTGGGGAGGATACATCTTTCCATTGTTGTGAACAATTTGGTTGCACACAACTTTGGGAAAAGGGCAGTGTGAATGGTTTCAAAGGTTGCATATGATTGTTGTGAAAGTTTGAAATTTGGATTTTCCACTTCGCAAGGAAACCTGAGGTTTCCACTTCGACAGAATTTTGGGGTTTCCATTTGGCACGAAACTTGGGGTTTCTAGTAGACTTAGTTACAACGGAGGCATGAGTTTGGGAAGAGACTTGGAGATCACATATTTTTTGGATGTTTTTGAGGATGGAAATTAATTTAGGTGTGGGATGATGTAATTCATGCGACGCCAATCCTAGGTGCACACACTTCCACCACAAACTAAAACATAGGAAATCGAGCAAGCAAGACACTCAGTGAAAATGAGGAGATAAACGTTTTCATATAGGGGAGAGTTGGGGTTCCTTGGGTGTGCGACGTGCCAAGGGGAGACTCCACCTAAGGCGCCTTGTGACACAACTCAAATGACATATGGTTTGATCAAGGGTTGAGGGCATGAATTGGACACTCCACCAATGAAGGAAAATCGTCTAAGGCATGGGGAGCGCACTTAGGAAATTTGGATCAACTCCCTTAAGGGGCATGTGCATCCAAGATGATGAGACAATTAGACAGATCGATGGGTCATCCAAGTGGCTGAACAAAGAATTTGGTGTGTCATTTGGGTAAGTTGTTGGCACATGGTCACATGAGGAGTCGACCCAACCTTGCGAAGGGGTGCGACTTGGTGAACCGATGGGTCGGCTCACCCATGGGAAAAGAGATGCGATGGATGGGTGCCTATAAAGGAATGAGGGTGCACAACCAAGAGGGAAACTTGGAAGAGAAGGAAAGGAAGAAGAGATTTGCATTTTTGAGGTAGACGAAGAAGGGTGAGCTCCCTCAAGGAGCCAAGTCGTTGCACACGGGAGGACTTGTGCTGCCTTGAGGAGAATTCAATGGATATATTTGGGAGATCTTATTTTGGGCTGATTTTGGTGAATTATGGAAACTACAATTTTTTTGGAGGCATGTGTGTGAGGAAAAACCAAAATCTGTAAATTCTTTGGAAACGAAGAGACAACAAGTTTGCGGCCGTGAGCATGTCTAAGGTGCACCATGGGTGGTTGCAGAGAGTATTGTGACAAAGAGTCTTTGTGTGAAAAATGTGTTCTTGAGTGTCTTGGTGAGGTGAGGCGAGTCGTGTGACTCTACCAATTTTTTAAACCAAACCGATAGTTCTCATATTGTAATTGTTTCACAATAACAAAGACTTAGTCGGGTGTTAGGCACAATTTGTGTCACCCGCACTATATATATGTATCTTTCATTTGTTCCAGTGTTGTTCTATTGGCTTCTCATGTTCATGGATGTATGCTTAAATATGACTAAGTGTTAAAGCTATTAAAAAATGTATAAGTATACAAGAGTTTCACTAGAGTATGAGTGTGACTCGTTGGTAGGATAGAACAGAGTATGGGTATGCTCTAGGTGAAGATCTATACTTTAGACAAAGTATCCTTGGTGTTTCCAAGTATCCAAGTGAGAAACTTCACAGTGTCACATTCCATCAATAGGTGCGTGATTGCAAGGCACATTGTAGGGACATGCCACATACCATGTATGATTGTAGATTTTTCTCCTTTTGATTATATGAATAACCCTCACCATGAAAGTCTATTTTATTGTTATGTGGGTTTATTACAACATCTGCAAGACATAGGTTGGCTCTGAATTGCATCTCAGAAAAGAATTGGTCCTCCCAAAACATACTCGACATCAGGTGCTCCAAATGAAATTAGTTCTAATGCATATATTTAAATCCTATATAACATATAAAAAATGTCTTTGCTCGCAATTTTGGGTACTAGTCAAAGTGGATTTTCACCTCCAAAATAGGCCATCTATATGTTTTACAATATTATGAATCCAAGGCCACTAACAGAATCAAAATCCAAGTTCCAAAAGTGCCAAAACGATTACTAAGTATTTCCCACCAAGCAAGCCTCATTAACAATGAAATCGCTGAAATGCTTGAATGAAGTGGTAAATTTTCTCATTGGAAACCTCCCCCTGTGCTCTCCACATAGAAAAAAAGTCACCTCAATTAGGCGTCGTATGAGAAAGTTACGGACCTTTGAATTCATGTTTGGTTGTGCTAAAACCCTCCCTTTTGACATTATTAAATGTCAATTACTTCCAATTAGCACATTTAATCCAATGAAAATACGTCAACATGTTTAAACTGAACTCCAATGCATAAATATTACATTTAAAAATGTTTAAAAGAAAAAATATATAATAATAAAAAGGGGTTCATTTTTAAATTTTTTGAGCTAAGGATTTAAACCATGTATAAAACCCATGTAGCATACAACACATGTGAAGGTGAGGTGTAAGTGGCAGGGGTGGGGGCCTCACAACCCATTGTCCATTCGACCGCCCCCCCTTCCCTTTTCATTATTATACCTAGCATAAGTCAATTATATAACGATGAGTTCGTGTTGACCCCATATTAGTTTAGGCATTGACCAAATAGTTTTCTCCATATTCTGAAGTTTAAGATTAGATACTCAAAAAAAAAAATCATCTATTTTAAAATCAATTCATCTATTAAATGATTGGTCGATCAATTGGAATTCTTATTGCAGAGAGGTCAACATTGTAATAAATGTTTTCCATATTGGTGGGAACAACCAAATGCCAAAAATATCAACCATCAATCTTAGAGTCAGATGTTGTAATTTTGGCCCAATATAGGATTAAAATGTGGAGGTTTTGGTTCATGATATTGTTTTTCCGCCCAAAAATTTAGCAAAACACAAAGTACTTAAAACAATTTAGGTTACACATCGCAGTTATTAAATGCAAACCTTTTTATTTACCTCAGAGGAAGGTATTGTGGATGCTAATGCTATGCAGATTTATTTTATAACATGTTTTGACCCCGCCATATTTTATAACCTTCTCTCAACTCCTCTACACACACCAACCATCAAATGGGATTCAAGCATCAACACACATCGACCATAGAAATATGATTCAAGCATTGACACACATCGGTCTCATATCATAATAATGCATTGACATATCGGCCTCAATATCTGAATAGGGTGTCAATACATAGCTCTTATCACTTTTATTCTCCGACACATATACAGTTCCTTATCAAGTTGGATGGCCAAAACACCATGCATTGAATAATTCATAAGAGATTCAAACATTTTTTATATAGTATGTGGCTTTCATAATTTCATAAGAGACAAGGGGTTTAAGGTAATTAAAAAATGGTTTAAACAGAATGGAGGTTGCTTGGGGTAAGTGTATGTGGAAGGGACCATAAGGAATGAACCCCCCCTTAAAATAGTTTAATAAGTTATGGCATATTATGACATATTTAAACCTTAAGGTGAAGTTGGGGGGGGCACAACCAATTAACCTTACGACCCCCCTTAATCATGGTTTAAATTATTGTTTTTAAAACCTCTTATTCCATACTAACACCAACGTTTATCTCACACTCAAATATTCCTTGATGGTCGACGCATCAACACAGATCTTTGTTTCTTGCCGACATAGGGTGTGTGGGCATGGAATCCACTTTTTCGATCGATACACCATGTGTTGGGGCTCTTCATGCATCTTTTTCCCTTGGAACTCCTGATTATATTTTTATCATAACTTTTGACTCAAAGATCTAATTCATGCACTTCTTATTAGAAAGGTGTCACCAAGCTTTACAACTTCCCAATTATAGGTTTTAGGTGATTCCACACTATGCATCTCATATTTGGAAGATTTTATACTGGCATACTGTCATCATCCCAAGAACTCGACAATAGAACATTACAATGGGGATGTTTGTGAAACAACCATCAAAAGGACCAGAGATCAAACTCAGGGAAGTAGATACAAACTCTTCACTAATTTACCAATTAATTTCTTCATGTTTGAATACCTTTCAAGTTATATTTGGAAGTTTTACATATGGGTGACTCACATATTGGGTGGTGAATGGCAGGCAGGTAACAATATTGAAAAAATATCACACACAAGAGTTTGAATATATGTTGTATGAAGGTGTGATCTACAAAAAAGGATGATATACCACCACTAGTAGCTGGAGCAACAACAATAACAACAACAACAATTGCAACAAAAGAAGAAGGATGAAGAAGAAGCTAAATGAAAAAATAAATAAGACGAAGTAGCATCAATAGTAGAAGAATAGAAGAAAGAAATATCCCTACTGGCCAAATTATTCACCAGATTGTATGAGGAAAACTGGGGCCAAAACCCATGATGGCCCACGAGCACTAAAAGACAAATTCTAAATGTGAATGTACAAAAATGTATAATATAATAAATTATGAACATTTTTTATGTCAATATTCCCTCATCATTCCATAGAGAATAAGGACAAAATTTTGCAAACGAAAAGTCAAGAGTCAAGAAGGTGGAAGACCAATAGTCAAGGTGAATTTCAATAAATAGGGGGATTGTACTTGAATTTTTGGGATTTTGGCTCTTTGAGATTTCATGTACTACTATTGTAAGAATGTATTTCACATTTTATACTATTCTTATGTGTGTTGCATTCTTATTTCCATTATTTAGGAAATATTTGGGTGAATCTGTGAACATAGGACTGTAAATGATTGTTTAAATGCTAGAATATTCTAGGTTTGCATTTATTTACTCATATTCTTGCCTTTTCTCTATCTGAAATATTTCCTAATCCATTGATAAGAGAATGTATGGTTCTATGTTTAATTTTTACTTACCATAGATTTTTCCAGACACATGCATTTTCATATTATATTAGTTTGATTTCACCCTTTAATTTAGAAACCATCATCGTGAATTGAGCCAAAAACGGTAAACCCCAAACCATTAATGGTTTTCGAGCCAAAATCCGAATGGGTTCCCTATTCCAAATGGTGTGAGGTATAACTAGGACTTATCACCGAGGGTAACCCCTATTGTTGATCAAGGTCACACAGACTGCGTTAACATATTGTAAATAGATACAAATACCTCAGGCTTCCATCAGTTCTCCATAATCAAAAACCTTAAATCCCTTCATAAATTTAATGGAGACAATGATGTTTCAATAGAAAAAAAAACATATGTCATCCTTTCAAGATTATACCGACTATTTGGAGATTTAGCATGATGATCTTTTTTTCAAAATATTTTGTCACTTTTTAGGAGATCGTAGAGAATGGTTCAAAAACTTGCATGTTGACTCTATTAGTTCTTGGACGGATTTTAATGATGTTTTTCTGGACAAATGGGAAGAAAAGAAAATCCATCGTTACCATCTCTATGAGTTTTACTCCATGAAAATAAATAATGATGAGACTCTTACAAAGTTCAATAGTATGCCAAGAGATAGCAACACATGAGCTTGATTTTTCCTTTTATATGAGATAAAGAAGATCTCCAACTTTGGAACAAATGTTTACTGATGCCGAGGAACAAGAAAACAATTTATGGGCTTGTGGGAAACTTCCTATCCATTATGCTAATGAAGATTTGATAATGAGGGAGTGGAAAGAGGGAGGAGGACATGTAAACTTAGAGTTTCATATTTCCCCAATTCAAAACATTAAAAGAAAACAAGAACCTATCATTGTCAAAGGTATGAAGGTAGAAGATATTTATATTCCAAATCAGCAAGATGCCATTCTTCCTACAATAGATAATTATTTAATTAATTATTGGAGAGATGATTTCAATATAAATTTCCTAGATGATATACTTTATGATAATTGGGAGGATATAACTCAACAATATTATGAGCTAATAGCTTCCCTTGATCAATAGTTAGATGAAAATATTGTTGTTGTCAATGTTCATAAATAATATGTTGTTAGAAAATAATTTGTTATGAGAATATTGATGATGGTTTTATATACTATGATAATGAGGAAGAGAAGATTCTTAAATTATCATCTACAAAAAATTCGAGGAGTCAATCAATTTATGATAAGTATGAAGAATAACTTGAGTTCTTTGTCTGTAATTTCATGATTTTCCTATCAAACAAAAATCAAATATAAAGTTAATGTTATGATGAGTAGGATGTTGTCCCAGGTCATTTTGAAGATTTTTTTTTTCTATAACAACATAAAGACCATTATACAATAAATAGATCAAGAAAAAAAATTGTTACCTAAAGAAACAAAAATATGGTATATGTTAATGAATGTAATGGCATTGGTTTGTATTTTTCTTCCTCTCATAATTGTAACATAAATGAGGTCTATGAACAATGTGAAAGGGAAGATTCATTTGAAAAACTTGGAAGATTTGAAGAGTTGCATTATGCTTCCAACAACTTGAAACAAAAATTTAGTGAGTGTTGTAAAGATACATTTGAATGCAATATTTATAAAAATGAATATGAATATTTCAAAGAAGATGAAGTCATTTCTGTTGTTTTGGAAGATGGGAATCAACAATCTCTTGAGAAAATTCAAATCCTACATAAGTACAAAGACATGTTTGTCCAAGAGACCCTAAAGGAAAACGAGTACTTGCTAATTTTGCAACTTAGGATACAAAAGGTTTTCTTTATGATGTTGTAATTTATAATATTGATTTATCCTTGTCCTTTCTGCATTCTTATAAATATGAGTGAGAATTGAATCAAGATATAAGGAGTTTGGCGTGTGGTGATCCATGTAGTAACATCGGCCTACTATTGTCTTTTCCTCATATGGAGTTCTTTAACAATGAACTTATCTATGATACATATGAGGATGAGTTTGAGTTGGACACATAGTCTTTGTCTCCTACAACATTCTTAAGATGCACATTTGTCTCTAAGTTGTATATCGATGCAGAAAAAAGGGATGAAAAATAGGTTGACAATTAGAGAGTAGTTGAAGTCCTTGAAAAGATTGAAAAAGACAAAGAGGTCAACAAAGTTAGAGATGAGGAAGGAAAATGCATAGGTGTGGCCAATTTGTCACTTTAATCACAAGAAGAAGATATGCCTATACCTATCTTGCCGAACCAAGAGATTTTCGCTGATAGATTTGAAGACCCAATTGAAGCTTTGTTGGAGTCAATTTTATTAAAAACATCAACTGCCTCCAAACTTTTAAGGACATTGCTAGTGAGTTGTAAGTATAAACTTTATCTTTAGGTTTGGTCACAATTATTCAAGTTGATTGTTTTATTTTTGACCAAAGGAATTCATAGAGTTCATTTAATTAACAAAAACCTTTCTCGGTTGCATTGGAAAAGTGATTTCACCTAACCCGACTACTTTTTCTAATTAGGGTAGGAAAAATTGTACATAAATAATCTTTTTATTAAGTAGTAACATAATCGTTTTAATATTGTAATACTTTGGGGGACATTTCTAGAAAATAAAATTACATTTTCTTGTGATTAAGTTGAAAGTGATGTTCTTTTGGTAATCACGTCCTAGAGAATGGCTAAGATGTCAAATTTCAAAACTGATTATCTTAATTTACTCAAGGTCCCCTAATATCCATACACAAAATTAAAGAATAGATGGTCATGTGAAAATAAAGAGTTAATACTATGGGGATGGATATATTTAATTGGTAAACATTATGATGTGGGCATATCCAACTCATCTTCAATAGCATACGTCATTCATTTGTGTCTAAACACATTGATTTCCCCCATCTCAAAATGCTTAAAGCATAAATAAAATGGAGATGGTGAAATAAAATTCAATTAGGAAATGCAGGTATCTTCGTTGAGGCTATAGATGCTCAATGGAAATGGAGAAAGGTCTATGATGCTACCTGGTGACTACATCATAGGCTATGAACTCTTTTTAGCAGTGTAACGACACCCAGAAAACAAGAGAGGAATGCTCATATGAATTTGTACTTTATTACTCAATCATTACAAGTCCTCTTAGAATTAATCTTGTCCTAACACTTTTAGACTATGTTATTGGTAAATGAATACCCATCATACATTGCTTTGAGTTAATGCATAGAACATTTAGAAATCTGGAATTTAAGCCTAAGCCCATGTAACTAATTACCTTAAGAAACACCAAAATAGACCAAAAATGGAGAAAAACAAAATCCTTTATATTAATATGACCAAGCCCATCATTCACAACATGCTAATATTTTTTTGTCACCATTAGATCATTCTTTTTACTTATCTACTAAAACATTGAGAGAAAAAGGTTTTTATCCATGCATTAAGGTTTTGTTTTCTTTTATCTGTAGATAATTTAGGAAGTTTGCAAAATAAAAGAGTTATTTCATTGTAAATTTTTAATATGAACCTGATTCGCACTTTGACAAGAATATCCGTCGTACTAATTTATTTGTAGATATGAAGAATCTTTGCTCTCAAGAAATAAACATTTATGACTAATCATTTTGTTATTTATGGGAATCTTTTCCAGCAAAATCATTAATATTTTTCAAGTACAGATACATAAGACAAGCAAAGAAAATATTTCTTAGATCTACAAGTCATCACTTAGTCTTCCTCAATCTTTCTTTGCATGGTTCCTTTTGATTTGAGAATTTGTATAAGAGCTAGCTCTTGTGTATGTGACAAAAGATCTAATGATCATGTTTCTCCCAAGGAAATTGGCTCCTACATCAAAGCCTAGTCTCATACAGAAAGTATTGAAGCCCTTTTTGTATACGATATTAATAATAATAATGAGAAAACTTTGGAACTTGAGGAAGGGGCAGCGAGTGAAATTACTTGGAGTCATAGAGAAGAACATGAAGAAGATATTTCCCTTTGGTTTATGAAAAATGATCAATGTATTTAGAATTTTTTTCAAGTTAATATTCAACACTAGCAGAGTTATGAGGCTCATCCCATAGCAAAGACTGAGTAATCATTTAAAAATGCTAATTATTCAAGGTTGCAAGAAGAAAAATGTTTAATTACTGATGGTAAGCATACTGATTGTGAGAATATTTTTGTCCTTGAAAACAATATGACAATGTCCATTGGATATTAGCAGCACACTGAAGAAGACAATCTAGTAGAAGGATCATGAGAGGAACTTAAAATAAAGGCATTGACCAACAATGAAGAAAGAGGAGAAATTGTTGTTCAAAATAAATTAAACCCTTGACATTCTTTTTTTCCTATCATCAATAATGTCAACGAACAAGAAGGACAACGAAGGAGCAAAGTGTGATTATTGAAGAGTTGGGTGAAGCCTTGCATTCTCCTCCTCGGATTGTGTTCATCATGAACAAATTTTCAAAATTGTACAAAGAAAGAAATTAATAAATGTAATGATTGGTGGATTGTTACTAAAAAATAATGAGATGGCCTCTTTCCTCTGAACTTGCCATATGTGATGAGAAAAAGCATGCAGAATGATGGAAGTATCATTCTTTGATTGTTCTTGGTGAAATTTAACAGATGGATTTAATAGGGGATACTATCATTTCATAGCATAATTGTATTGCAGTTGTTGTACCTTCAGAAAAATTTCATCAACATGGGACAAGCACATAGACATATGATTTTGTTGAGATTTCGATGAATCAAAATTTATAAAATCTAACATTATGCTCTCAATAGAATATATGTACATTTCTCACAAGCATATTGAACATGATACCAACTTTGTATTGGCAATGAATCAATATTTATTTACTCTGGTCAAGGATGAAACATCAAGGTAAAAGTCATGGAATTTTGTTCGGTTGTTTTTGAAGAAAAAAAACATGAATGGTGGATCTTCAAATGAAGAAAAACTCCATGCCCAATGACAGAAGGAACAATTTTGTGATTCTTGATGCCTCACGGGGAAGCATCATCCCCTAGTTGGAACTAGATGTTATAACTCCAAAAACATTTCCTAAATTTTATGGAGCAGAGTTTAAAAAAAAATTGTTATGAGGACCTTCCCATTGAAGAGGCTTGGTTGTATGTACTACAAGATGAGTCAAATTTCATTATATAATAAGCTGGAGGAAAGGATATTATTTAAATTTTTTTTGAATAATAGATGAACATAATGGATAAAACGAGTTTTGCTAGAGAGGGAGAGCTAAAGAAGAAATTAGAGAGAGATGAGAAGTTGTGTGAAAATGAAACAAGTTCTGAGATGAGGAAAATTGAAAGATGTTTTCTAGAGTTACAAGAATTAAAAGAAAGTAATGAAAAATTTGAGGAACAGAAAGCATTGGATAAAAAGCATGAAACATTGGTTAAATGGAAAAACTTTATGGCAGAAGTACCAAAAGGTTGAGACTGATTTAATGTGAAGATTTGTGTGATGGAATCTTATTGTAGGATCGATAGAAAGGGGATGATAAAACTTATTGAAGAATTCAAATATGAAAAATAATCATTCTAAAAGGAATGGTTGAAATAACAATAACTAGTGAATGTTTTTTTGGAGATAGGAAGTAGACCAGAAGGCTCTTCTCGTTGGAAGTATATATTATGTGTATGGATGCTACTTGTGTGCACTTGATGCATGTTTATCTGCTATGGAGTTTTTAGTGGAAGTGATGTATGTTTCTCATGTCTTCTATATCTTAGAGCTTCTCTCCCTATCATAATGAGGTCTACATCAATTACTTATTACTTTGAGAAGAGAAGATGATTCATGTCATTGAAGAGTTCATGGTTAAAGTTGGTTTCCCAAGTATTGAGTTCATCATTCCACAATACAATCAAATGGCTTTGACATTGGAATTTATTGAGGCTATTTGAGCTATTTCATCCACATGGTACTTGATATAAGAAACTTCATAAGGTAATCAAAGTCCAATGCCAACAATGCCATCGAAGTTATTTCAGATTTTGGTTAACAATGTTTTCTTATATTGCTATCCAATTATCTCCCTTCTTACGAATTAATTTAATGTATCAAGAAGTTTCTTATCATTCCAAATAAAGAACACTTGAATGCATGCATCATAAAGTGGTAAATCAAGCTTTATGTTCTCCATATTGTGCAATTGTTTCATGCTATTGAAATCGTTTTGTTGTCTCTTGTTGGCACTTGCTCATGTGAAGGTCTAATGGATTTGGTTTAAAATGATCTGACTGTCTAGTTTAGCTCAAATAAATGATCCTAACATTTTTTGCATCAACTAATATGGGTTTTAATAACATTTTTGCTCTGAAATGGTTAATTTCTTGACATGCGACAGCTTGAGATGATTCGGAAGAAAATGGGGTGTTAAAAAGTGAGCACATTGGCACTCCAAAAGCTATGAGAATCGTAGATGGTGTAGGGAGAAATAGACGTGTGGATCAATATTGGATTGCAGCACAAGTCAAACTTTGATGTAGCACAGGCTTAGCATTGCCAATGGATTTTATAATGAGAAATATCAGATTTGTTCTCATTCACGAGAGCAGTTGGTTCAAAGAACATCAAGCTGGCTCTTCCAAGGTGTGGGTTTTGTTCGAATAAAGCTCTAAATTTAAATCCACACAGTTCCCAGGATCGTCTTTCATAGATTTTCTAAGATGGAGTAACATCCAGGATGCAGGAGATACGATTTATAAGAAATCAATCTCTGAAAGAGGCTTCATCAACGCAGTCATTATCATACTATTTGATATGGAGGGTGTGGAAAAATATCTGAAGTCTGTACAAATATGGAGGGTGTGGAAAAATATCTTGCAGATGAAAATATGGAATCGGATCTCAACAATGTGGACTTCCCCTCTCTTATATTAAACAATCCCAATATCTCACATATGGCAATCAAGAAAGTCATGTATCAGCTTCTCAAGGGGGCTCACTTACCGCTATAGCAAGGGAGTCATGCACATGAATTTGAAGCCTTTAAATTTGTTGATAAGCATGTGCAAAGAATTGTTGAATATTGGTGATTTCGGGCTTGGTAAATGCCAAGGAAATTTATGACTGACCATTGCTACAACTTTAATAGGGAAAGAGCACTCCATAGATCAAATATAAATCTGTCATTTGTTCTTTTGTAAATGAACTGTTTATGATTTATGTGCATCCCAACATTCACCCTTCCATTCAATTAGCTTATAGCAATCATATGGAATGTTCTCGAAACAACACTAAAACCAACTGTCGATTCTCATACACAAGATAAGGTACTATTTTGAAATTGGTTGTAAGGGGATTCGTCTATTATATACATACATGAATCAACACTAGCATTTATTTATCAAAGAATTTGACCACTTAATGAGATATGGGCTATTGATTGGTTGCAGTTGGGTCTCATTGAATTTTATGCAGTAGGAGTAGAACACTCTGTATTACATCTATTATATTCAAGGTTTTGGCGTTCAGGTTATGAATAATAATATTGCATCCTTCTCCGAGTGTTGTATTTGTGACTTTCTTTGAATATTGAAATACTTGTTATTTTCTTTGTTATATTGAGTAGTTTTCAAGGTTTTGAGTAGGATTGTTATTTTTTAATGATTTACAATGGGCTCAACATACATGGCTTCTTCTTAGTAATAAAGAATATTCTAATCAGAAATCAAGATTGTGAAAGGATTTATGGTTACTTTTGAACTATTGGATTTGGGTTAAGATTATCAATATGTTTTCAGGTATGATATTGGAATCATCTAAAAACCCAATATGTTTTATTTACTAAAGATTTCCACCTTCATTATTATTTCTGATATCTTGTGTTCCTTAGTGCCATGGATTTCCATGTCATTCCCTTTTGTACTTGAGACATATCTTATACATATTTCATTAAACCTTTTATGTGTCTACAATGTTGGATGAAGGCACCCAATGGAAAGACCTCGGTCTAATGGTTTATTTGGAGCTGGTTGCTATCTCCAACATTCATTAATCCTCCAACATTTATTTATTTTTCAATCATTGAAATATGGGATTAGTGTTTCTATGAAAGAGTTATTCTAAGGAAACTCTGAACAACAATCTTTGTGACAGTTTGATGGTTACCCCCTCTAGCCCAAGATCCAACTTGAGGCATAAATCGGGGAGGTTTCTTCAAAGCATACATAGGGTGCCTTGGAATTTTTCCCTCGATGGAAAAAACCAGAGGAACAATAAATCCCCATTCATACAAACAACACAAATATATTCTCATTGCTACATATTATTTTAACCATTGGTCAGAGGTATTTCTGTTAATTTAGGTAAATGAGAAAGTTGTGATTCAGTTTTTAGAACAATATTTGATTACAAGGTTTGGGTTTCCTTATGTTATTGTTTTTTTATAGTGTTTCTTACTTATCTTCCAATTTTTTGTATGAGTTTTCATTAGAAAAAGGAATTTTTTTAAGATATTCAACCAACTATTATCCATAAGGCAACAGTGTGGCATAATTAATTACCAATAAAAATATGATTCAAATTCTAAGAAAATTGTGATAGAGAATCATAGGAATTGGCACAATGCATTGCCTAATGCTCTTTGGGATGATAGAGATACTCCTAAAGAGGATTTGGGTACTTAAAAATTGATCCAGGTGGATATCAGTGGCCACCCACCTTTTCCAACTTGCTTAAAACAATTTTCTGGCAATTTTGGCAATTTACTATTTTTAGCAGTTTTTAACTTTCGGGGCCATTTTGAGGGCCTAAATGAAGGTTTTTTGGAATCGAGTTTCTCAAAGACAGCCAAATACTTTGATTGAGCCCCCAAAATGAATCTCCTTGACGATACCTTTCCAACGAGCTATCATGCGCCTAAAATGGAGATCGTATGCAAACGTTACGACCCCGAGAAGTTGATGTGCTAACTTACCCAAACATGGCCCACATGACTTTTGGCGCTTCATCTCCTAGGGTTAGGTTTTTGGATGTCTAGGGTTTTTGTTGGAATTACTTCACACACACCTAGGATTTCTTTTTCCTAAGTTTTTTCCTTGTTTATTAGCCATAATTAGTCATTATCCAATCTCCTATATTTTAGGGGAGAATATTCCACCTGAAGAATATTCTCTTTCAGTGGACACTTCAGTTTGACTAGTTGAGCTGAGTTTAGATGCTGCATTGGTTCTGTCACCATGCAAAATTGGGATCATCACCATGCTAATTTGACCTTGCCTTGGTATCATCACCACACTGGCGCATTAGCCTTGATTCACTGAGTTAACTCCTCACTACTCTCTCTTCAGTCAGTTAACTGAAGACTAGTTGACTAGTTAACTCAACTAGGTGGAAGTTCACTCCCGTAACTACTTGAGAGACTGGACTAAGTGGCAGTTCACTCCCGTAAATGTTGGTTTGTTTCCAGATACTCTATACCACAACTATGATGCATTGGTTCACCTCCAGTGTGTAAAATATTCATTATTCACAACAATTAATGAGAATTATTTCATTATTTCTCTCCTTCTTATTCTTTCTCCAATTCTCTTTGCAAATGTGTTTATTATTGTTTAGCGAGATCTATCCTGTGCAGGTTCAACACATTTACATTTTTGACATTCATGTTTATTGTAAAAAGGCCTTCAGAGCCTCATTGTAATCATGTTCTTGTGAATGAGCACAACCGTCACATATCTTCTCAGAGATAAGCCGCCACCATTCTAGCAAGCTTGTTTTCCGCTGCATTTTATAGTTTCAACTTATTTCCTTATTGAATAGAAAACCAATTTTACTATATCTCTGTTATTTTGTGTTAAGCATCTTTTAATAATATGTATTCATTTCGTTTTGCTCATAAAATTTGGATCAATGGTATCAGAGCGGTCTACTCCTTGTTGTCTTAATGCATGTCACCAATGAGGTTAGGGTACAAATAATTGGGTCTCGGTCTTGTTTCTTTTGAGGAAAAAAGATCTTGCATGCCCAAGCAACCTCTCATGGAAGAAGAAAAGAAAGATGACGAGA
This sequence comes from Picea engelmannii, assembly GCA_009831015.1. Taxonomy (NCBI): domain Eukaryota; kingdom Viridiplantae; phylum Streptophyta; class Pinopsida; order Pinales; family Pinaceae; genus Picea; species Picea engelmannii. Next base: position 672,809 of record ML780799.1, read on the forward strand.
CATGAGATCCTTTCAAAATGTTGCTTGAGGAAGCCCTCACGCAACAGAGGAACGAGATGATAGATAGTTTTGTGCAAATCCTTCAGCGGCTACCAACAGGTAACACATCTTCCTCAAGTAGAGGCGTCGCCCCCTTCAAGGTACAAATCAACTTCGATATTCATATATTTCAAGTTCAGATAGACGCAGATGTTGTAGAGAAGTGGTTGAATCTACTAGAAGGGTATTTTTTTGTCCATAACTTTTCAAATAGAGAAAATATTACTTTTGCACTCCTCAAATTCGCACCCCATGTCAAATATTGGTAGGAAACTTTCTGTGAGCAAAAGGAAATAGAGGAACCTTCATTATTTACAGTCGCGACCACCTGGGAATCCTTCAGGGATGCTATTAAGGAACAATACTACCCTGTCGAAAGTTATGATGACCTGTATACCAAATGGACCACACTGCGGGAAGAAAGAGACCAACCAGTGCCAGAGTTCACAAATATCTTCCATATCTTGCACATCAAGCTAGGTATAAAATATTTGTAGCGACATTTGGTGCTCAAGTATCACGTTTCTCTGCATAGATACATCTAGACTGAAATGGAATTTCTGGACATATCATCCTTGGGCGCGGCCTACTGATATGACGCCAAAATCGAGAAAAATATCAAACAAAAGAAGCAACAATTTGGTCCAGGGAACCCCTCACAGCAAAATCCAGGAAGGGTCGGCCCCAACCCAAAGAAAAAATGAAAGAGAAAATATGGATAGTATCAGGACAACCAGTCCAAGCCGCAAGTAAATAAGGACACCAGAAAAACAAAGAAAGATATCGGGAAGTGGTGCGACTTCCATAAGATCCCTTGGCATACAACTACTAACTGTCGCTAGTGGCTGAAGTGAAAGCCTCTGAATCAGATGTAGATTCTAACTCCGAGTCATAATCAGAAAGGGGAAGACATATCATTGATGCCGAACCCAGTGCTACCGTTGCTACCACCAAGATCTATCCTGGTGAACCAGATGAGCCAGAAGAAGCTGAGAACCTCTTCCATTCACAGATATGGGTAAAAGGCACCTCGCTGCACTTCATTGTTGATAGCGGTAGCCAAAATGACCTCATCTCAGCAGAGGTCATCAAGCGGCTGGCCCTACTGACAATGTCGCACCTACAACCCTACACCATTGGATGCTTCGCCAAGGAAGTGATCTCCGCGTCAGCCAACAATGTCAACTATTGTATGGCATCAAGTCCTTCAAAGACGAGGTATATGAGTTTGTAATGTTCTTTTGAGACAACCTTATTTATGGAAATGCCATGTTGTATATGAGTCTAAGCCTCATAGTGTTATTATTGCTTTGAACAAGAAATTGTACAGGATACCTGAGGTAGTCCCTCCTAGTGTTATTTCCTTGATCTCTTTCAAGCAATGTAGGAAGGTCATCTCTCAGACCGAGAAATTTTTCTTCTTCATGATTCTCTCTCAGAGTGAGCAAAATATTGCAGCCACATCCAGGGCCTCCATGACTAATCTCTCCACACAACAGAAGCAAGTGGATAAGGTCATGGAATAATAGTCAAAGATCTTCTCCTCTCCTACCGATGTACCTATGCAATACCAAGTCAAGCATCCCATCTATTTGACCCCAGAAGCACCACTACCTAATGGGCCAGTCTACCGTCGCTCTTTGTTAGAAAACAAGGAGATCAAGAGGTAGATATAAGAACTTATCCACAAGGGGAACATATGTCCCAAATCATCTCCTTGTGGGAGCCCAATCGTGCTGGTGCAGAAGAAAGACAGGACCTGACGACTCTACATTGATTACCAATCCTTGAATAAAATCACAGTCTGAAACTGGTACCTGATTCCTCGAATCGAAAACTTCCTTGATCAACTGAAGGGGGGAAAATAATTCAGTAATATTGATCTGAAGTTTGACAACCAGTGGGTCCCAATAGAATAGACAGATGTATGCAAGACCGCCTTTAAGTCAAAAGAAGGTCTTTTTAAATGATTGGTCATGCCCTTTGGTTTGACAAATTCTCCAACAACTTTTATGAGGATGATGGACGATATCCTACGACCTTTCACCAATAATTTTGTAGTGGTGTGTTTGGATGACATCCTCTTCTACAACAAGACTTGGGTGGAACACTTGCAACATATTTAGCAGTTTCTGCACACACTGTGGCGACACAAACTATATGAAAACTTGGAAAAATGATCCTTCAGCATGGACAAGGTCCATTACTTAGGATACATCGTTGATTGACATGGTGTGCATGTGGATCGAGCCAAGATCTAGTTCATCCATGACTGGCCAGCCCCAACCACACTCACTGAACTTGAGAGCTTCTTGGGCCTCACCAATTTCAATCGTAGGTTCGTGTTGGGATTCTCTTATATCGCATGGGCCCTCAACCAAGTAACCAGGGGTGGTGGTAAGGAAAAATTTGTGTGGGGCTTGTCCCAACAACATCCTTCGATGAATTAAAGAAGATTTTGTGCTCATCCCCAATACTTTCATTACTGGACCTGCAACATCCCTTTGATATCGAGATAGATGCTTCAGACTATGTTGTGGGCATCGTTCTCACTCAACACGGCCACCTTGTGGCATATCATAGTGAGACACTATCAAATGTTGTCTGTAAGTACCCTACTTATGACAAAGAAATGTAATCCATTATGAAAGCCTGCCACGAGTGGATACATTACATTCTTGGGAAGGAGACAGTCATCCACACTGATCACAAGCCACTACAGTTCATGCAGACCCAAGGAAAATTGCAGAATGACCGCCATCAGAAGTGGTCCACATACTTACAATAGTTCCACCTCAACATCAAGTATAAAACAGGAAATACCAATCGAGTTGTTGATTGCCTCATCCGACCTCCAGTCGCAGCACTCACCACGGTGCTAGAGTCTTACGGCCATGAGACCTCTGGATGGCCCCACCTCTATGAGATAGAACCTGACTTCTCCACCACCTACCAAATGTTGGGTGCTAACTCAGTGGTCGCTAATTTCCATATTCAAGATGGGTTGTTGTGTCGTCTGGGCCATCTTTGCATTCCATCAAGCAAGTGCGTGAAGCTAATTTTGGAAGCTCACTATAGTCGAGTGGAAGGACACTTTGGCATAGAAAAGACAGTGGCAGTGTCGTAGAAACATTTCTACTGGCTGAAACTTTGACAAGATGTCAGCAAGTATATCAGGTCTTGCACCACCTGCGTTATTGCTAAACCGGCCAATAAGAAACAAAGTGTGTACACCCCTCTACCTAATCCTAACAGGTCATGGGAATTGTTGAGTTGTGAAAAAGGTACATATATCCTACTTATTCTCATGGTTTATGATATAATCTTAATTGAATTTTCTGTTAATTAGAGATAATTAGGATAGGAAATGATTAAAATGTCTTCTAGAAATATCATTGAGTAACATTAGATAAATTCTAATATTAGGTTGGAATTGTGTGATTTTGTTGCAGGAATGGATAAATATTGTCAAACCCAAGACAGTTAAGGAGATTTTGAGGATATGAAGACTATTGAAGGTTGAAGACATGAGGAGAAAAGCAGTTTTGAGAAAGATCGATTCCCTATTTTGTAAACCATATAAATAGTAAAATCAATCCTGAAGATCTTTCAATCCTCAGGATAGCTTAATTTAACCATATCATTGTAATATATAAGGGGTAATGAATCCTAAAATGGATCAATCTAAGAATTTTATCCAAGCATTTAGAATTCGGAATTGCTCTGCGAAAGCAGTCTTTTGTAAATGTTGTATCAGTCATGGAATTAATAGAAGATTTTGGCATTTTCACCATTCTTTCATACTGAGTTTCTAGTAGAAGTTCTTCTATGGACCGAGGGCCAGTCTAAAGGATTTACTATCTCAATTTGTAATTGTGTCAGTTTGATTTTCGTTTTGTAATTTAAATCTCTTTTGCAATAGTTATGATGAATGTATGAGTGTGTTGATATTTTTATATTGGTTGCTTATGAAAGATAGGTATTTCATCTGAATGTTATCGATTTTTGTTCCAGTTTCCATTGTTGTAGTTTACTACTTGACAGTTCCTCTCATTTTCATACATGTTGTCCCTTTCGCTTAAATTAACATTTGTTGTCCCTTTCGCTTAAATTAACATTTGTTGTTCCTTTCGATTAGACTACATTTTTTGTTCCTTTCGATTATATTACATTTGCTATCCCTTTTCACAGATACAATAATTCATTGTTTCTTTTCCAACAAGTTGATTAATAATTGATAGATTAGTTCTGCAAGTATTTTCCTAGATTAGATTATTGCTTCTTAGTAGATGAATTCAACATATTAGTTAATTCCTTTAATTCACAACATGTTATAGATCATATTTCAATTATGTCATAGATCTTAGCTTCCAAATTTTAAAGGAATATGTGAGGAACTTGATTGTTGATAAACTCAGATTTTCTTTAACTACATGATTTTAGACTCTACAGTTATCTGCATAGACTTTGATGATATTCTTGAAACAAAAGACGAATCCTCGGGTTGATAAACTAATGTTAAACTAAGGATGTTTTTAGGACATCTTTAGAGCCCAACATTTTGGCACCGTTGTCGGGGAGAGTGTCAAATATAGCATAGGTTGTGTCTCTAGAGGATGAGGTATTGAAGACAGAAGGTAAGAAGCTACGCAGGCAAAAAGTAAAATGCTTGTGCCAATGCCTACCTCTAGCTGATGTATAGAGGTCACTTAGGTACTTAGAATGTTTTGTGAAGTGTGCATGACTAAGAAGAAAGAACCTGAAAAACCAAAACCCCCACCAAAAAATACAAAATCTCAGGGCCTGGTGGCCCCTGGAAGAAGCACTTTAATAGACGAAAAGTTGAGTCCAATCTTTGGTTGGACCCAGGAGAGGTTCTAACCAAATCCCCCAGGTAACAAATTCGCCAACTACAACCCATATTGAGGTTGATAACAGAACTGAAGGGACTGAATTTTTTTTTCAAAATACAGATCTTCCACCTCTCATCCCTTTAGATGAGGGGAGCTCTTGTAATCTGGAGGAAGGAGAAGGGGAGACCAACAGGGTTGATAAGGCAAACCCATCACCACCACCTGGTCCTGGATCTCCTGTGATAGGAGAAGGTATAACTAAAATCCCAGATAGAGGTAGTGCAATTAAATTCCCTATGGGATCAAGTAATCAATCACCTCAAATAGAACACCCAGTCCAAGAAATTCCTAAGGATTATTGGCATATTTTCAACCAAATGGCACAACCAAATCAACCACAAGCCCAGACCTCCACTTTGGAGTACCTGATATTTGATCTGGTTGCTAATGCCCCCATGAAAGAAATCCCATTACAAAATCTGCCAACCTTTCATGAATTAATTTCAGAAGTCCCTGATGCGTTCCTATTTTAATTTGATGTCCTGTGTAGGGGATATGACTAAACCTATGAACCCCAGAAACTAAAGTTGTTCCCTTCTACCTTGAAAGGAGCAACTTTACGTTGGTTTATGGGATTAGGAGGGGGAACTATAAACTCATGGGATGAAATGAAACAAGCCTTCTTAACAAAGTATCAGGATTATTGTAGAACCAAAGATCTAAAAGATGAAAATTTTCAAATGACTGCAAATTAAAATGAGACATTAGAAGAATATGTTGAAAGGTTTCAATACAATCTACAAAGATCTCCTTATGGCACATTACCAGGTGAGGTACTCAAAGCCACCTTGATAAAAGGAATGAAGGATGAATGGGTAGAAACACTGAATTTAAAGGGAAAGGGTGATATTTACCAAGAAACTTATGATAACATTGTCCAATTGTGCATCAGGTGCTCATGTGGGAGTACACAGACTAGATCAAGGATACAGACTTCCATCACTAGAAATAGCAAAATTTCTAGCGGGGGTGTCACCCGAGCTGAAGTTGGTAATCTGTTAGAGAATATCAAAATTGACATTTTAAGTAGTCTGACTAAAAAATTGGATGTCTTGCAGGCTAAACATAAACAAGTGGAAGAAAAATAGACCTTGGCCATATTTTTCCACCAATGCAGAAAGAAACATGGTCTGAGGGAATGCCCTTTGGATGTGGTCCGGGTCTATGCCATCTATGCCAAAGATCATGCAACGGAGCAATGTCCATCACTCCCAGGAATGAAATTTGTATTTAGAGAAGCAGAAGAGGAAACAAAACCATTATAACTTATGGCTCAGTGTCGCTAATGGCAGGCCCGTCCCCCAGGTACACAACAAGATCCCTCTTCTTTCTTTTTTGGATAGTATAATTAGCAGCAAAATTTTGGAAACACATGGCAGGGACATCCATTTTCTAACCCCACTTGGCAGTCCCAGCAATATCCTAACGCACCCTGGCCAAATCAATCTGCTTCAAACCCCACCTGGCCAAACTCACAATACCTCACCCCATTTGGAAAAAATCCAAGTAATAACCCCTATCCTTCACAGTGGTCCAACACGGCTGCCCAAAACCCTAATTGGAACCCAAATTGGTAGTGCCCCATGGGAATCACCAATCAACCCATGAGGATGACCCCTCAAACTCAATCCACTTTTCAAGCTCCACTACAACTACCCCATAATCCTCAACCGCAATTGCACCCTCAATTACCAACTCAACCCCACCCAAATCCCAATAATAGACTAGCCCAACTTGTGTAGATTTTTGAGAATGTGGACGTGGAAATCAACTCTGTAGGGTGCAATGAACTCTGGCTGAGGTCAGGGTGCATAATTTATCCTGAAGGGAGTAACATTCACCAAGAGAAGGAAAATGAAAATAATGTACAACAAACAATAACACCTTCGACTGTGGTCATTGTTGAAGGAAAATCTCCCTACAGACAGGTAGATCTCCTCAAAGAGCTAGACTCTTAACTCTAAGACAGAAAGTGCTTATCATGGTCACCGACTTCCTTTTAGATCTAGGTGGAATAGTGTGTGAGGAGGAAGGAGAAAAGAAGTACCTTTTACCGGTGTTTGTCCTTGCACGCTCCGAGTTGAGCTCCAATCTTTCGCTCCTCGATAAGCCCTATAGACAAACAAAGTACGACCACTTCTTACTCTATCAAGATTAGTCTGAAATAGGTCTATCTACTAAAGATACAAATTCATGTGAGATTGAACACGAATTAGAAAGAAACATGTCAAGCAATTTATATTAATGAGGACAAACCATCTCTTACAGTCATAGATGGATTGCAGCAGTTTCGTCAAGTCCTCCTTGTCTACCCCTTGCTCAAAATATCCACGATCCAAATTATGATAGCTTCATCGATTGCTCCCTATGAGATCATAGGTCTCTTGCTTCTAAATCATCTATGTTCCAACACCACTTATAAGATCATAAGTTTGGTGTGATTCTCCCTTTCCAGTCCCCTTTCACCATTAGAAAGCTTGATTATATAGCCTTGGAGAGGCTTTAACCACTTGAGATATCCTTGGGGAAGTTGAGGATTTGCCTCCTTCAGTTGAGGATCTTCCCTAATATCATGGCTGGGCTAGGGATTCGAATCCAACTGCCTTCCAAAAATGAAAGGATCCTTCCCCCATTCATCTCAACAACTTAACTACTGCCCAGAATAGGCAACGCTCCCTCAAAAGGGCCATCAGAGCGTTGTAGCGCTCCCCAGTAGGCTTTAGGGGGGTGACATCACTCCTAAAGACAACAAAAATCCCTCAGAAGGGCCAAAGGAGCTTTATAACTCTCCCAGACAGTGTAAGGGGGAGTACCAACACTCCCAGAAGAGGTATAGGGGAGCGCTCCCCTCCAAAAAATCAGTTTTTGAGGTGCTTTCAGATGGCAAAAGGTTTATAAGCCTGCTGACTCATTTCTTCTCTTCCAAATCAAATGTTTGAGTTGTTTCAAGTGTCCTTCTCATGTCGTTATAGGAATGACATAGGCATCATGACAATATGCTTTCTTTAACACTTGCGACACTTGTGAGCAAAAAACGACACTTGTGAACCTTGTAATGACGACACTTGCGACACTATCAAAGTGAGTATTTTTTATGTGTAACAGTCATAAAGGAATAAACAGAGAAGGGAGGAAACATAGTCAAGAAATAGAATCCCGATGAGGATTTAACTCCTCCTCCCTTGTTCCCCAAAAGACTGATGATAGAAAAACCAGATCCTAATTTTGACATCGTAGGGGAACTAAGGAATCTGTATGTTAAGATCCCACTCCTGCAGGCTCTGCAAGAGATTCGAATTTATGCAAAGACAATTAAGGAATTATGTGGGAAGAAACCTATCAGGAAATTTAAAAATTCATCATCAATTGTGCACGTGGTAGGTGCCTTGTCTGACCTCATTCTAGGAGGATAGGAACCGGTCAAATATGCAGAACCATGGAATCCCGTAGTAACATTTCATATAGAAGGTTGTTCGTTTCGAAAAAAAACTAGTGGATTTGGGGTCAACCATTAATATATTGACCATCGAGACTTGCAACACCCTAGGTTTCACTTCCTTTGAACCTACTCCAATTATGTTACAATTGGTTGATCGATCAGTGGTCAAACCAATTGGTACATTATAGGATATAGAAATTTTAGCCGACTCCTGGGAATATCAAGCTAATTTCCTCATTATCAACCCAAGAAGTGGACTCGATGGACATCCATTAATACTGGGGAGACCATGGGTCACAACAACATATGCATACATAGGATGTCGCATGGGCAACATGACAATTGCTAGAGGAGGTGCTACGAATAATCTCATCCTGTATCCTCCAGCTAAATCGAGCCCGTCCATTATACATCAACAGTTGCCACCACCAAGCTATCCAGAAAAATATCTATGACCCCCTCTCACACTGGAAGAAGATATGGGACTAAAGAACCAACTAGAATATGATGTGATCAACAACTTCATTAATAGCCCAACTATTGTAAGTAACCCGACATGCCAAATGCTAAAAGTTGTGTTAGATAATGAAGCATAGGGAGATACACTGGAAGAATTGATGGAACAAAATGTCACCACTACCGTTGTACATAACAACAAATCAGTTGAGATTGCACTAGGGAGGTTTTTGAATATTAATGCTAATTTAAATAAGCAACAACAACACAAATTGATTCAGATCCTTTCTAAGTATCAACCGACTTTTGCCTGGGAATATTCTGACATCAAGGGCATTGATCCCCAACTCTGCACACATCATATTTATATTGAGAAATATGCTTGACCCATTCGACAACCCCAAATAATATTGAATCCTCACCTCAGGGAAGTTTCTAAAGAAGAATTACAGAAACTATTGGATGTGGATTTTATATATCCTATTTCGGGCAGTTGATGGGTTTCCCCACTAGTGATCGTTCCCAAGAAGAATGGGAAATGGTGAATCTGTGTAGACTACAGAGAACTCAACAAAGATACCCAGAAGGACCACTTCCCCATACCATTTATCGATCATGTCCTTGATACTTTAGAAGGGAAGAAGTTTGTCTCCTTCCTAGATGGTTTTAGTGGCTATAATCAGATCTAGATTGCCCCAAAAGATCAAGATCAAACTACATTCACATATCCCTCGGGTACCTTTTCATACATAGTATTTCCCTTTGGATTATGTAATGCTCCAACCACATTTCAGAGGTCCATTCTGAGAATATTTTTTGATTTGATTAATGAAGGGCTTGAAGTTTACATTGACGATTTCACCCCTTATGGAGATGACTTTGATCAAGCTCTAAGAAATCTGGAAAAGGAACTAGAACAATGGATTGCTACCAAGTTATGTTTAAGTCATGAAAAATATCATATGATAATGAATGAAGTTGTGGTACTAGGACATTATATTTATGTAGACGGAATCAGGGTAGACCCAGCAAAAATAGAGGTAATCCTTAATCTTCCTACACCACGTACACAAACTGAGGTATGTAGTTTCCTTGGTGCTTTAGGATACTATCGTAGATTCAAGGAATATTTTTCAAGAATGGTTGCACCTTTACATGCTTTAACTGGTAATGCAGAATTTCAGTGGTTTGATAAGTGTGATGTGGCATTCATAGGACTTAAAAAGTTGATTTCGACAGCACGAGTGCTAAGAGGACCAAACTCGAAAATACCATTCCACGTCTCCACAGATGCATCGGATATCGCCATAGGCACTGTCCTTAGATAGGAAGAAGACAATAAACCTTATGTTATTTATTTTATTAGCAAAAACCTTACTCCAACTGAATTAAATTATACAGTAACAAAAAAAGAATTTTTAGCCATTATACATGTTATCAATAAATTTCGCCACTATATAACAGGCTATCCAGTTATTCTGTATACTGATCATTCTTCTATTAAATATTTAGCTAATAAACCTATTACTAATGAATGGGTTACTTGATGGTTATTACTATTGCAGGAATTCGACATCACCATCAAGGATCGACCTGGAAGAGAGAATCATGTTGCAAACTTCATGTCTCACGTACCAAAAACAAATGATTGTTTGACAGTTGAAGACCAATTTCCAGACGAACATATGTTCGCTATCACTACTAAGCCACCTTGGTACATTGATGTGGAAAATTATTTGGTAGCAGGGAAACTACCAACACATCTATCATCAAGGGAAAGGAAACTGATTCTCCAGTGCATTGCATGATTCACATGGATTGGTGGATATCTTTTCCACAAAGGGGATGATTTCCATATCTGAAGATGTGTAAGAGATGAAAAAATCTATGACATACTGAAGGCAGGTCATGATGAGCCCTGTGGCAGACATTTTGCAGACCGCAGGACTGGGCATAAGATTTTATATATGGGCTATTATTGGCCCTCAATATTCAAATATGCAAAGAAATATGTCCATACCTGCGACAATTTTCAAAGGATGGTTCGACCAGACCAAGATGATGAAATTCCCCTGTAAGCACAAGTAGTCGCAGAACCTTTCAAGAGATGGGCACTAGACTTTGTTGGACCCTTCAACCCAAAATCAAACCAGAAGGCCTATATACTAGTTGCAACATACTACATGACCAAATGGGTAGAGGTAAAATCCTTTTCAAACGCAACAGAGGAAGCAGTCATTAAATTACTTTTCAAATTATTTGTACACTATGCATTACCCAGAGAAGTAATCACCGACGGAGGGTCTCAATTTACAGCCCATAGAATCACGAACACCCTGAATAGTTATCATATTAAACATATATTTACTTCCCCATACCACCCACAGGAAAACAGGCAAGTAGAAAGTACAAATAAAGTCTTGGAGGTAATTTTGACAAAAACAATCTCAACAAACCATCAGAATTGAGCAATTGAGCTTCCAAATTTCTTATGGGATTACCATACAATGTGGTCTAACACCACTGGCTATTCTCCTTATCATTTAGTCTATGGAAAAGAACCTATCTTCCTGATTGAGATTGAGATCAAGACTCTAAGGATGGCCCAGGAAATTGGATTGGATCTTACAAAGGCACATAAACAATGCCTACAACATCTCAATGAGTTAGATGAAGCATGCTTATCTGACCTGCAATGCACATTTGTCATTCAGCAACAGAGAGCTAGCTGGTATGATAAACATATCAAGAAGAAATCTTTTCAGAAAATTGATTGGGCACTTCTCTATGATTCTAGATTTCAAGATTTTCCTGGAAAATTATAGACAAAGTGGATGGGACCATATGAAATCAATGAAGTTCACAATAATGCCACTGTCACTTTAGTTACCATCGATGGGTCTATTTCTCCTTTTTTGGTAAATTGACATCGACTACGACTCTACCATCAACCACCTTCAAAAGAATCATTTTGACAAGAAGTAAGTAAAGACCCTATTGTTCAAATTCTAGCTAGCTCGGAAGTAACCCAACATCTTCAACTTCATAAATGATGATTTTTATCAGCACTGTACACATTTTATATAACTTTCTTTACAACATTTGATTGAGTTTTTACTTTTTAATTTTTTTTAGGAAAGTCACTTGAGAGAATAATAACTAGAAAAGACTGTTGATTAAGGTTAGTTGTCATTGATGTCAACCCTTGAAGAAAGACCCGTAGCATAAAGGTTTGGGTAATGGACCCAATATTGTTTGATGTAAATATGACTCATTATTGTTTTGTCATTGTTGATAAGAATTAAATATGGATGAACTCCAAAGTGGTCCCCTTATGGTGAAAGCCCTCACGGGAAGACGCTTTATGGAGTAAGAGAACCCATGCTTAATTATGGAATAATGAGATGAAGGAAAGTGATTTTTTCAGGGAATATATCCTAGATGGATAATTCTTGTCATTTCATTTCCGGTGGTATGTGGAACATCACATAATTCCTCACGGTTAGAGAGTTATGGCCATGAGAAGTTGGAGACCCCAGGTTTGGGTGATGGACCCAAGTTTGTTTGATGGGTAACGGTATGAGTTATGATATATTTTCAGATAATACTATTCTATATGGATAGTAC
>ML780799.1:685335-699114 GCA_009831015.1 Picea engelmannii
GAAATGCAAGGAAGGATAAATTCTTTTGATGGTGCTTTCTAAGGTATGTTATTTACATGTCATCTCACCATTTTCGCTATAACTTTTTTTCTATAATGATTCAGATCCTGAAATTTCTATGAAAGTGAGAAAACATATCCAAGCATCTGTGGTAAAAAATTCAGCTTGTGGTTCGTTGTATTTTGGGAGTTACACTCCATGGAAAATAGGGTTTGTGGTCAGTCCTGAAACTAGTGAAAATCAGGTGTTTTGGGTAAAAAAGTCATAACTTCTTCATAACAGATCCAAATTTAGTGAGACAAAATGTGTTGGTTAGGTTACAGTATGTAGTATTATTTTTAATATTTTCAGATCAATTCATCAAATATTTTGTGCGGGGCACTCTCTACAAGGTCGCTCTCTAGAATAAGCCAAAATTCAGCAAGGTATGCCATTTTTGCTATAACTCCTTTTCTGAGAGGTTCCAAGTAGTGACACTTCGCGTAATTGTATAAAACACACTGAAGAACATTGTGTATCCGTTTCATATCTTTATACATTACACGTTCAAAGTTATGATTACTTCAAGTTAGGGTTGTTGACTAATCCAAAACTAGGCATGTGAGACTAAATAAAAGTTTGATGAAAATGCTAGTCTCTTGTTTTTAAAGTTAAGGAAGGTTTACAGAAATGTGATCATATGCACCAATTCTATTGCAGAGCTACAAATCAGATTTGGATGATGAAATTGATGAGGGCTTTCGGTTTTGGTACATGTTGAGTACATGGTTGAGACAAGTAGTTGATGAGTTGGCGCACATACATGAGGTGTATAGTTGATGATGTTGGTACATATTGATGATTCATAGTTTATGAGTAGTTGACACATGATTGGTACATACTTTGGACATGGTTGGATGCACTTGTTTATGGTACATGTTGATTACAGGTTGGTGCATGGTTGATGCACTTGTTTATGGTACAGGTTGATGCGTGGTTCAGATTTATTGGTATAGGTTTATAGTAGTATATCTCACAGTGATAGTGTGATAGTGGTTCCATCATTCTACTTCTACTTCACGGTGGTAGGACGGGGCAAGGATAGATGTTTGTAGCCACCTTCCAATTGTAGCCGAAGAACATTGGGGGTTGCAGCCTCCTTCTGGTTGTAGCCAGAGAATTGGGGAGTTGGAGCTTCCCTCAGGTTGTAGCCTGAGAAAATAGGGGGTTGGAGCCTCCTTCCAGTTGCAGCTGGAAAACAAAGGAAGTTGGTGCTTCCAATAAATGTAATTCTTCAAGACATATAAGAAAAAGAATTTCATGGTTTTCTCCCAATTTGGGTTTCCACATAAAACACTGGTGTACTGTGTATGTGTTTGATTGTTTATTTCTTACTGCTCATTATTGGATAATAATTCTACATTGATATAACATTTGAAGAAAAAGGATTATAATTATGCTATTACTGATTCACCCCCCCTCTCAGTAATCCAACAAAGATGATTATAATGAATATAATTAACACTCTTTTATGTTCCTTTCTCCTTCCTCACTTTGTAAAAATCATCAAATATAAACCATTTTTTCACAAAATATGAATATATCATGTTTCACAGCAAAAATTAGGCAACTGTAATAAAATACTAATGCTAACAAACCATCCAATACTTTGATTATTGAATAAACCTACCCATAAATATTGAATGAATTTAGTTGATGACTGATCAATCCTAGATTCACTAAAACAAAAATGTCTGCGGGAGGTTTACAATCACTTAAATGGTCAAAATTTTATGTTGTCGTCCATTCAAACATAACAACTTCCATTCCCTTTGTGCGATTGTTGTTCCCTTTGCGTAGAGTTGTCGTTCATTCGAACAGAACAACTGTCGTTCCCTTTATACGATGGTTGTTCCCTTTGCATACAATTATCGTTCATTTGAAAGTAATGATTGTCGTTCCTTCTATTACACGGTTGCTCGCTTTATAAATTTACGTTGTTCCTTTTTCACATAGCGTTGTTCATTCGAAAGGAACAACTGTTGTTCCTTCTACGTTTTTTATTGTTGTTCCTTTTTCTCAAAAGTCATGATTCTTTTTTGAACAATGCATACCATTATTACGTCAATCACTCCTCTGGGTATGACCTTCACCAATTCATTTTCATCAGCACTAGTTCTAATTTTTCATTTTGTGTAGACCATTTAACATACTTTAGTGAACTATTTTTGGATTAATTTCTTCGAATCATCTTAAAAATTGTTCACAATTCATCAACCACCATAATTTGTTTCTTTCCCATATATATCCACATATACTTGAATGACTATTGCTTTCATATCATAATAAGGAATCTTAAACACATTCTTACTTGGCATTCTTACACTTCTTACACCATCCCTTACTCTTAAGGAGTAGATGAGCCTCCGTTGATAGAGCCTTAAAAATAAAAATAAAAAACACACTCATCAAAATAAAATAAATTTTTTTTCCAAAAAGAATAGGGAGTCTCATCACGAGCCAACCTACCACGATCATCAGATAATAACATAAGTGACATTCCCACTATGGCTACCACACCAGGGCAATGGCCTTTGGCATTTTTATTTTTTTTTCTTCAAAGGAAAAGAGGTCTCATCACGAGCCGACTTGTTCACTTAGGTTACAATCTAGTGAGTGGCATTATCATCATCTGGATACCAAACCAAGATAATGGTCTTCTTGGAAAAGACAATTCAAACTATTTATTAAGGATACAGACTCATCTATGGGTTAAAAGGAAACCCTGTCGAGGCTATGGACGCTTGCTGGTAGTAGTGGATCTGCCTGTGGTATTGAAGTTTATCTTAAATACACCAAGTTTTAGTGTGTTCTTAGATTTCCATTTCTAAGCAATATCATTCCAGTTATACCCAAAAACCGACTGCCTACCTCCCTTACATCTAAGGAGTTACTGATAAAATTGCAAAAATATTGAGCAAGAAAGAAATTAAAACCTCTTTCAAACCACTTGATACCATCAAACAGAAAACAAGACTAGTTAAAGCCAAACCTAACCAACTCAATTACAAAGGAGTATACATAATAGAATGTTCGTGGGGCAAATGCTACATTGGAGAAACAGGTCACTCCTTTCACACCAGGATTAAAGATCATGGTGTTGACATTAAGAATGAACGAACCCGCACCTCAGCCTTAGCAGAACATTCTCTCACAACAAAGCATCACATATGCTTAGAAGACACCAAAATCCTAGCAAAATAAGACTACCTCCTTAAATGACGAATTAGAGAAGCAATTGAAATCATTAAGAATCCCAACAATCTAAACAAAGACAACGATTTGGAGATTAGTGATAGTTGGATCCTGCTCGTTTGGGAAAGAAGATAGCAATAACCTGATCCCTTGGACTTAATAACTTGTACCATTGTTAGGGTTTATTAATAGGTTTTAACCTAATTACTACACTAGACTATTATAAATTAAAATTAAACTAGTTTTACTTATTAATAATCCTAGAATACTTATTTTTACTTATTAATAATCCTAAACACTTATAACCACCATTAAATTATTTCTAAAACTAAACCCTAAATAGTAATAAATCATTAATAATAATATTACCTCTAATAAACTAATTCAATCCTCTTTTTAAAACTAATAACCAACATACAACATAGATTTTAAAGTAAAATATTTCTTTAAACTAATATTTATTACCAATTTTTATTAAATTCTAAATTAAACCAAACTATAACACTAATAATAATATTATTAATATTACCTCTAATGCAATTAAAATCAGACCTTAAATTAACCTAAAAAACTAGCTTATAACATTATTATAATATTAATAATAATTAAATTATAAAATTAAAATCAACTTGTTTTTAACAATTTAATATGAAAATTCTGTAGTAAACCCTAAGATTTTCACTGAGGTGACCCTATAGGTTTCTTACACTCAACCAAGTAGTATTAATAAGGGTTCCTCTCTTGAATTTTCCCTCAGGCTATTATGTCCTGAAGATGGATCCTGTTGTGGATCTGAAACGTCGACAAATAATAGACAATACTGTGGTTCTTCCGATTAATTACGAACAAAACTCTCACACAGAAACCTTAACCATCAAATTTAAAATTATTCGGAATAGTTTTCCTAAAATGGTTCTAACATAAGTACGTCAATTTGAATTTCCCACACAAAATGATGATGGTTCATAATTACCGCTAAAAGTGTTTTATGAAAATTATTAATGATTGTCTTTCCAACAACAGCAGCGGCATAGTAATCACACCTCACCGCAACTATCTGCCATTATTACACTTGTACTTTTGACGATCGAGGTCGACCTTTCCATTTATGGGGGTAATATACTTGGCACATTTACCGATAGATTGCAATGAGTGTAGTAAATGAGAAAAATCCACATTCTTATACACAATGTTGTTCTATATTTTCTATTTCTACTGTTTCAAAAGTTGTTTGAGTTAAGCTGCAACAAGGAACGATAGTCGTCCTCACCTACTCACAGTAAATATGGGTGTCTGAAGTGTGCGCCGGGAGCCAACATTACTACAGGTAATAGAGCAGGCAAGAGAAATCTTACATCGTTTGGGGTGGGCACAGTACTTCAACCGATTGCAAGGATATGACATGAAATTCATGCTCGAATTATGAATTACAGTCACAGAGGAAATCATAGCAGAGGTTACATGCCTCCCGAACACAGACATATAGTGGACTGGGAAATATACAGTGCTCTAAGAGGCTATGGAATCTTTTGTAGATCATGGAGAAGAACTTGATAAAAAGGGAAAGCGACTCAACCCCGAACACTCTCAACGAGCCATGGAAGGAGCTGGCAGGAGTAATACAAAGGTATATCACCTGGGACAGAAGGTACGATGTGATCCGATCGTGCCACCTCAAATTGTTAGCAGCTCTCAAACAACAGTTAATAATCAATTTACCATTTTTTCTAAATTCCATATTACATGAGGTTGCTATAAGAACACAAAAGGATAAATATCTCGTTACTATAATCAACCACCATGGGTTAGTAAAGATGATAGTAAATAGAGCCTTGAGCCAAACTCAAATAACTTGGGGTGATCTCGTCGAGGCCAATAGGCCTCTACAACTGGAACAACCCGAGTTGCATCATGAAAACCTACCACAGGGAATTGAGATAGCATAGGAAGGGGGAGGCACCACAGAAATGGAAGTTCCATTACCCCAACTGGAAATTGAGATAGCACAGGAAGGAGGAGATACCAACCAAATGGAATTTCCATTACCTCAGTCTAAAATTGAGGCAGACCCCGTCCAATTGGCAGAGACATCAAAGAAAAAGATAAAAAGGACAATCGCTGCCCCTAAAATCTCCATTCAGAAGAAAAAAAGAAACAAAATGATAGCACAGCCTGGAGAAACCTAGGAAATGATACAGACAGAGCAACCCTCACAAGAAAATACTCAGGAAAATATACATCCATCACTCGCACACCTCACAACACAATTCTTCAAGGGTTATGAAATTGAGATGGCTCAAGTTCTAGGGAATTTAGGGATATCAATTGACAAAGACACAAACAGGTCCAAGGAACAACAAGCACTAGCTTCATCTTCAAACCTTGTTGTGGACCTCCCTGACATAGAAATTTCATTCCCCGAAGAAACAGAACATGCATATCCTCACACTGAGGTAAATAACCCTGTAGAACAGGCAAAGCACATAGAGGAAACAAAGGAACAATTATTGATCGATCAGGGTGAGGAAGACCCTGATGTTCCACAAAAATAAAAAAAAATAGGCAAAGGCCACAGTATAATCAAAAAGTTGAAACAGGAAAACAAGTTGTTGAGAATAAGGGTTAAAAGGATTAAAGTATTAAAGAAAAAATTTGGCAGACTCAAAGAACTAATTAAAGAATTAAGAAAACAATTAGAGCAAGCTGACAAGTCCCATGAAAGAAAGAAGTCCAAAAGGCCTAAGACACAGGGAAGGAAACCACTTCCTAGGAGGTCAGTCCATACATGTTCTGTAGGAACACAGACAGAGTTGCATGTCCCTAAATAGATAGCAGATATGGAACATCAAACTGAGATTCCAACAATAGAGGAAGAAGTTGTTCAAAATGAAGAAGTGACTCCTTTTGAGGTACATGAAATAGAACCTTAAACAAGGAATTCAGCAGCAGAAGAGACAACTTCCCAACCTGAGGAACTGCTTCCTACAAACTTCCCTGCCCCCCTAGAGACTATCAATGCAGAGACCTAGACAGATTCCCCAACCACAGAAGAGACAGATGTTCAGACTGAGGAACCATTTTAGTCTCCTGAACAGAGTGCCATCATTGACAGATTGGAGACAAAGTTGGTGCAAACCCAACAGACCTTAACACAGTGCAAAAGTGAGATGGTCACTATGGGAGAACAACAAAAAGTTTTTAAACAACTTAAAACCATTTCAAAAAAAAAATAGCAAAATGTTTACTGAGCTCACCAGAGCCTAAGGGAAGGTAAAGAAAGTATATAGACAATTAGATAAATCTTTGGAGCAAATCAAAGAGATTTGTGATGTCTACACCGATGCAATAGATTGTAGGGCTCCTGCTACTAATTATACCTTGTTTTTATTAGAGCATTATTTGTTGTTGAGGGTGAAATCTATTAGAGCAGGTAAACCAAATAAATTCACCACGGTCTCTAAGTTCGTTTCATGTTTTAGAGAGTAGGATGAGAAAGTGCAATACTTTCTATGTGAGCTATACCTCCACAATTTCATCTTGGAAGACAACAGGAAAGAGAATCCTAATCCTTTTATTGGGGACTTACAGTTTCAAGCGTTCCTGTCCTTTACCAAAAACTAAGTAAGGTGGGCTAAAGAACACAAGATATTCCTAAAGAGGGAAACCAAGTTAGATCTCTGGATTAGAGGGGAACCTATAAAATCCTTCCCATCCATCATGCAACATAGGAAATTTATGAAGAGGGAAGGTGTGGTAGACTCTTTATCCCCTATCCACCGACAAGTTATGCTATCAGGCCTACCATATTTTAGGGAACTTAAAGAAGAAGCTCTTGTTGCTTCCAAATTAAGATGGGATGCCTCCCCAAGTGAAGTCAAGAGTAGGGAACCCTTTGGTTTCACAGTAGTTTTTGCAACCAACTTCATAGTGGAAAGGTATACTAGAATGATCCTGGAAGAAGGACCTGCCTGGATTGGGTGCAGATATAGTTCCCCTATCATTTGGTTTCCTCTAGAGGGTTACCAGAGAGATTATCAAATTAATAGAAAAAGGGAAGAAGCTTTTTTTGGAGAGCTCAAACATAAGAATGGGTTCAGGGAACCTGGTGAACCAACCTCTCCTCCTTACATCATCATTTCTTTTCATGTAAGATCTCAGCTTGCATGAGGACATGCAAGAAGGTAAGCTGGAGGGTATGTTGAGTTGTGAAAAAGGTACAAATATCCTCCTTCTTCTCATGGTTTATGATATAGTCTTAATTGGCTTTTCTGTTAATTAGGGATAATTAGGATAGGAAATGATTAAAATGTATTCTAGAAATATCATTGAGTAATATTAGATAAATTCTAATATTTGGTTGGAATTGTGTGATTTTGTTGCAGGAATGGATAAATATTTTCAAACCCAAGATAGTTAAGGAGATTTCAAAGATATGAAGACTGTTGAAGGTTGAAGACATGAGACGCAAAGAATTTTTGAGAAAGATCGATTCCCTATTTTGTAAACCTTATAAATAGTAAAATAAATCCTGAGGATCTTTCGATCCTCGGGATAGCTTAATTTAACCATATCATTGTAATATATAAGGGGTAATGAATCCTGAAAATGATCAATCTAAGAATTTTATCCAAGCATTCAGAATTCAGAATTTCTCTGCGAAAGCAGTCTTTTGTAAATGTTGTATCAGTCATGGAATTAATAGAATCTTTTGGCGTTTTCACCATTCTTGCATACTAAGTTTCTAGTATGTAGTGCTTCTCAGGACAAAGGGCCCAATCTAAAGGAGTTACTGTCTCAATCTGTAATTGTATCAGTTTGATTTATGTTCTGTGATTTAAATCTCTTTTGCAATAGTTACAATGAATGCATGAGTGTGTTGATATTTTTATATTGGTTGCTTATGAAAGATAGGTATTTCATCTGAATGTTATCGATTGTTGTTCCAGTTTCCATTGTTGTAGTTTACTTCTTGACAGTTCCTCTCATTTTCATACATGTTGTCCCTTTTGCTTAAATTAGAATTTGTTGTCCCTTTCACTTAAATTAGCATTTGTTGTTCCTTTAGATTAGACTACATTTGTTGTTCCTTTCAATCATACTACATTTTTTGTTCCTTTCAATTAGATTACATTTGTTGTCCCTTTTAACAGATATAATAATTCGTTGTTTCTTTTCGAGAAAGTTGATTAATAGTTGATAGATTAGTTCTGCAAGTATTTTCCTAGATTAGATTATTGCTTCTTAGTAGATGAATTCAATAGATTAGTTAATTCCTTTAATTCACAACATATTATAGATTAGATTTCAATTCTATCATAGATCTTAGCTTCAACATTTTAAAGGGATATGTGAGGAACTTGATTGTTTTTAAAATCAGATTTGATTTAACTACACGATTTTAGCCTCTAGAACTATCTGCATAGACTTTGCTGATATTCTTGAAATAAAAGACGAATCCTTGAGTTGATAAATTAATGTTAAACTAAGGATGTTTTTAGGACATATTTAGAGCCCAACAGGAATCCATCTCAATGGACTACATGTCGGGCCTCCCTTCCACCAAGAGGGGAAATGACTGTTTTTTTTTTTGTTGATTGCTTTTCCAAGATGGTGATTCTAGCCGCTTGCAAGAAGAACATCATAGCAGAAGCCACTGCCAAGATCTTATTTGAATGAGTATGAGTACATTTTGGGATCCCACAAACCATTATCTTAGACTGTGAGATTCGGTTTCTCATCACATTCTGGTCGAGCCTCTGGTCACTACTGGATACCAATATCACCAAATCCACTGTCTTCCACCCCTAGACAGATGGCCAAATTGAGGTCGTCAATCGGATGATCGTACATATCCTACACATGTAAAATTAAAAAAACCCATGCACATGAGATGGGAGTCTTCTGTATGTCTAGCATAGCTACAATTGAGCCCTGTATAGCTAAACTGGCCACAACCCCTTTCAGGGAGGGTTGGGATTCCAACCATTTGGCCCCATGGATGTTGCACTACCCTTGGTGACCACCTCGTCCGATTCGTCCCCTGCTCGACTAGAAGCTGAAAAAGCCACCTGGTTCATTGATTAGATCCAACACATCTGCCAACAAGTTCAGTATATTCTACAAAATTCTAATGCCAAGTACAAGCAATGCCATGATTAACATCGGGTGCCACATAAGTTGCAGGTTGGACAGAAAGTTTGGTTGCACTTGTAGAAAGAATGTCTTGTAGGGACCCATCAGAAGCTTCACCCACTTTGTTATGGTCCGTACACCATCACCAAGGTTATGGGTGACAATGATTTTGAGATCAACATTCCCCCTTTCCTTGGCCTGCACCCAATCTTCAGCGTGGCTCTCCTTCGAACATATTTCCCACCATTATTAGACACCTCATAGATAACAGAGCAGTTGAAACCAACAGAGCTCAACCCTGGTTGCATGCAATAGGCATCTAGTGATCAGATGTTTGACACACAGATAAAGGTCACTTGATAACAAAGGATCCAACTTTATCTAGTAGTCAAAGTAGGGCAGCTCCTGCACCAAGGCAAGTGGCTCACCCAGGGCCAAATTCAGCAGAAATTTCCTCATCTGATGGGGGAACTCAACCAAATGGAGACCATTTCTTCCTAAGGAGGGAGGATTGGTCCAGGTGGATATCGGTGGCCACCCGTCTTTTCCAACTCACTCAAAACAATTTTTTGTCAATTTTGTCAATTTACTATTTTTAGCAGTTTTTAACTTCCGGGGCCATTTTGAGGGCCTAAATGAAGGTTTTTTGGGATCGAGCTTCTCAATGATAGTTGAAGATTTTAATTGATCCCCCAAAATGAATCTCCTCTATGATACCTTTCCAACGAGCCATCGTGCACCTAAAATGAAGATCCAAGCAAAAGTTATGACCCCGAGAAGTTGATGTACTAACTTGCCCAAAAGGGGCCCACATGAATTTTGGCGCTTCATCTCCTAGGGTTAGGTTTTTGAATGTATAGAGTTTCTGACATTCCTGTTTATTGTAAAAAGGCCTTCAAAGCCTCATTTCAATCATATTCTTGTGAATGAGCGCAACTTTCACATTTCTTCTTAGAGATAAGCCGCCACCAATCCAGCAAGCTTGTTTTCCAATGGATTTTACAGTTTCTTCTTATTTCCTTATTGAATAGAAAACCAGTTTTACTGTATCTATGTTATTTTGTGTTAAACATCTTTTAATAATCTGTATTCATTTCATTCTTCTCATAAAATCCAGATCGCCCATGTTACTTAGTATATGGCCAAGAGGCAATACTTCTAGCCAATATATTTACTTTTGTTCTCTCAAATTGTTCCAAGCATCAAGATTTGAATATTATTCTACTCTTTTTTGGAGTAGGAATTTTTGGGAGTAAGAGAAACAAGTGAGGTAGAGTGGGACAAAGGTAACAAAAGGAATCGAAAAAGAAGGAAGACTAATGCGACAAAGGGAAAAGGAAGTACCGTGCGACACAATTATGATGGCCAATAGTTCACAAGGACTCAAACAAATATTGTCAGAATTGTGATGTTTTTGAAAGAGTTTCGAAGCCATCCAGGAGGGATGAGATTCCATTAAGACCTTAGGTTACTTTACAAATGTTCGATAAATGGACAATATATTTTGTAGGTTCAATTAATCCACTAGCAAGAAGATCAGGAGCAAGATATATTATTACAGTGATAGAATACTTGATCAGATGGGCTAAGGAAACACCAATGAAGGATTGCAACGTAGAGACTGTAGTGCACTTTTTATTTGAACATGTAGTGAAAAGGTATGGATGTCCAAGAATATTGATGAGTGATCAGGGGACTCACTTAATCAATAGTACAATTGAGAAAATGTTTGCATAGTTTAAGATACACCACCAGAAGAGTACTCCTTATCACCCTCAAGAAAATGGAACAGTGGAGGCCTTCAACAAGATTTTGGAGAATTCCTTGACAAAGATTTGTAAAGTGAACAGAGATGATTGGGATTTGAAGGTACTAGCAGTACTTTGGGCTTATATAACTACCTGCCAGAAATTAATAGGCCAAACGCCCTTTAGATTGGTGTATGGACATAAAGCGGTAGTTCCCTTAGATTATCTGATACCAAGTCTGCGCATTGCAGCAATTGCAGATATGAAAGAAATAGGCGCGGTGCAGGAAATATTGACTCAACTGATGGAATTAAAAGAGGATAGAATCATAGCTGGTTTTCATCAGGAGGTACAAAAAGAAAAATATAAAGCATGGAATGACAGACATATCAAGAAGAATAATTTTAAGGAAGGAGATCTGGTTATCCTCTATGACAGTAAGTATTTGCATCACCCAGGGAAGATAATAACACATTGGTTAAGGCCATATCAGATAAATTTTGTCACAGATGGAAGTATTGTACAACTGCAAGACTTAGCAGGCAAGGAAGTTCAAGGAATGGTGAATGGTAGTTGGTTAAAATTGTATAGGGACAGTCGACCTACTAACCCTCAGTAGTCGCAGCGCAACAAGTAGACTTGTACATATTGTAAATAGTAGGTATTAAAAGAAGAAAAAGGAAAATAAAAGCAGAAAATGAAGAAAAAACCAAAAAGAAGTATTAGAAGAATAAGTTCTAGACAACTCATTATGGATGACAGTGCGCAACATACAACCAGACAGTATGATGAGAAATGAAGATACTATGTGCAGGAAAACTATAGAAGAAGAAAGTACCAATGCGCCAAGAGATGTAACACAGTAACAAATTAGAGCACATCGGAAAAGCGAAACAGACGGAAAATGAAAAACTAATCACCAGAAAAATGAGGCACAAAACACACAATTATGAACCATGCACATGAATCTTTGGAACATTTATGACAGTGAATAAGGCATGCTCTAAAATATTCATAGCATTAATGACAACACTTTATAACCAAAACTAGGGGTCGATAAGTCTCATTCCGAACTTGAGCAAACGCAGAGCTAAGACACAAGTAGTGAAGCACATCGAAGTGATTAACGGGTTAACAGTGAGATCTCATATGCAAACCCATCTATATTACAACATTATGGCACCACCAAAAGTCATAGCACGGAACCAAATGATGAGAAGAAGTCTTAGGAAAAACAGATCGTCACCGGAGCCAACGGTAGCGGCTAAAAACCCTGCACAGATGGAAGGAGTGGTGGATGTCGATGCCATTCCTTCCCCAGAACCAACAAGCCCTACATCAGTCGAAGAGCATACACAATTTTATCCACCAAGCACCGTATTCAATCCAAGCCAAACACATGAAACAACCCTACCCACAACAGAAGTAGACGAGGAGAGGACCGAGTCCGATGAGCCAAGGGATCAATCTAGAATAGAAAAAACAAAGCAGGAACAAATACAGGTTGAGGAAATTACAGCGTAGAAGGAGTCTGGTAGAGAGGAAGAAGAGGAAGAGCACAAATATTAGGAAGCAAGTCCTTCTAAAGCGCCAGTAAAGGGGAAAGGTAAACAACAAGTCCATATATCCCTGTGCAAGAAGTCAAAGGTAACCATTGAGCTACCGCGCGTACCAACAGGAGTAAGCATTGTTGCAAATTTACTTGGGTGCGCAGAAAAACTATGATACTTGGATCATGATGTCATGAACATGAATAAGTTCCCATAATTTGCACAACATGTATGCTTAGAGAGAAGAGGGGCCAGTGCAATAGGAAGACACATACTAGAACCTAAGCATTGGATACAAGGTTTATACAATACATGTATCATGTGTTAGATTACTGAGAGGGGGGGTGAATCAGTAATAGAGCAATTTAATCCCTTTTTAACCATATAATCCAAGTGTTATATCAATGAAGCATTATCATCCAATAACTGCAGAGTAAATAAGAAATGAACAAATGAAGAATCATACACATACACAGTACACCAGTGTTTTAAGTGGAAACCCAAATTGGGAGAAAACCACATAATGCTTTTTCTTATATGTCTTGAAGAATTACATTCACCGGAAGCACCAACTTCCTTTTTTTTCCAGTTGCAACTGGAAGGAGGCTCCAACCCCCTAGTTTCTCAAGCTACAACCTGAGGGAAGCTCCAACTCCCCAATTCTCTGGCTACAACCAGAAGGAGGCTACAACCCCCTATATTCTCTGGCTACAACAGGAAGGTGGCTACAACCACTTGTCCTTGCCCCGTCCTGCCACCTTGAAGTAGAAGTAGAATGATGGAACCACTGTCACACTATCACTGTGAGATATACCACTGTAAACCTGTACCAATAAATATGAACCATACATCAACCATGCATCAACCTGTACCTCAACCTGTACCATAAACAAGTGCATCAACCATGCACCAACATGTAATCAACCTGTACCATAAACAAGTGCATCAACCATGCACCAATATGTAATCAAACTGTATCATAAACAAGTGCATCCAACCATGTACCAAGTATGTACCAATCATGTGTCAACTACTCATCAACTATGACTCATCAATATGTACCAACATCATCAACTATACACCTCATGTATGTGCCAACTCATCAACTACTTGTC